>VKOC01046986.1:0-75023 GCA_009364415.1 Spea multiplicata
ACGAGTATCTAGTCATGCCATTTGGCTTATGTAACTCACCTGCTACGTTCCAGCATTTTCTAAACGATGTTTTTCGGGACATGTTAGATGCTTATGTAATCGTATACTTAGATGACATCTTAATATACTCACCATCTCTCACAGAACACAGACAACACGTACGATCAGTGTTACAACGACTACAGCAACATCACTTGTATGCCAAAATATCAAAATGTATTTTTGAGACCAAAAGAGTGGAGTTCTTGGGGTATATAATAACCCCAGGAAAAATCGAAATGGATCCCAAGAAAATAACCACCATCCTCCAATGGCCAGTACCCACATCGGTTAAAGCAGTACAGAGGTTCATCGGCTTTGCTAATTTCTACCGGAGATTTATTAATAGCTTTTCCCGCATAGTACAGCCGATCACTGCACTCACAAAGAAACGGACTCCGTTTTTGTGGAACCCACAAGCCCAAAAGGCGTTCGAGACATTGAAACAAAGATTCACCACGGCTCCAGTGCTGATTATTCCCAATCCCCAGAAGGCTTATTTCCTGGAAGTAGATGCCTCCGGAAGTGCGGTGGGAGCGATTTTGTCACAACGTCATGGGGTAAACGATATGTTACATCCCATCTCTTTCTTTTCCAAACGACTCACACCTGCAGAGACCAACTACAGCGTCGGGGACCGGGAGCTTCTAGCCATTAAGATGGCCTTGGAGGAATGGCGCCATCTTTTAGAGGGAGCCGTCCACCCAATCACGGTTTTCACAGATCACCGTAACCTGGAATATCTCAAGAAAGCTGAGAGATTATGTCCCCGCCAAGCCCGATGGGCTCTTTTCTTCATGAGATTCCAATTGCACATAACGTACCGCCCGGGTACCAAAAACCTGAAGGCTGATGCGCTCTCCCGGTTATATGAAACCGACTCTGACATCACCACTAAGGACACCATTCTTACACCAGCCCACTTTCTGGCCCTTCAAACTTCCTTGATGGAAGAATTAAAACAACACAGTCAAGCACTGGGCAATAGCCCAGAAACAACCTCTTTACGTTTCTTAGATGGACTGTTTTACAAAGACAAACAAATATATGTACCTCCCTCACTGCGAAACACTGTCCTTCATTCAATTCATGACCATCCCCTGGCAGGACATGGTGGTAACAGACAATCCATAGACTTAGCAGCTCGATCGTTTTGGTGGCCTACCATGAGACGAGATATTCAACAATACATTCGTTCGTGTTCTGTCTGTGCCCGTTCCAAAGGAAGTAACGCTCCACCTGCCGGTCTCTTACAGCCTCTCCCCATCCCTGGGAGGACATCACCGTCGATTTCATAGTGGACTTACCTCCATCCCAAAAACACAATACTATTATGGTCGTGGTCGATCGCCTGACTAAGATGGCCCATTTCGTTCCCGCCACCAAGTTGCCCACGTCTTCAGAAACAGCAGATCTGTTTATCCGGTCTATATTCCGTCTGCATGGTGTTCCACGTTCCATCCTATCGGATAGAGGAGTACAGTTTACGTCCAAATTCTGGTCGGCTTTCTGTAAAGGATTGCAGATCCATAAACGTCTATCCTCGGCCTACCATCCCAACACTAACGGACAAACGGAAAGGATTAACCAGATCTTAGAACAATACCTGAGATGTTATGTAGCACATCAGCAAGACGATTGGTTACAGATGTTACCGTTGGCCGAGTTCGCATATAACAATCACACTCAGAAAACAATAGGTATGTCTCCGTTTCGAGCCAACTATGGTTATGACCCCACGTTTCTCATTGATCTTCCTCCAGCTCAGAACACCCCACCAGCGGGGGAACGTCTTCAGATACTACTACAGACCCTACCGATACTAAAGAACTCCCTCCTCAAGGCGCAGCAAGACCACAAGAAATACTATGACAAACACCGGAGGAAACCTCCCTCCTACCAAGTAGGAGACAAGGTATGGTTATCCTCATCCCATATCAAGATGACTGGACTTTCCAAGAAATTGAGTCCCAGGTTTCTTGGTCCCTTTCCCATAGCCGCCTTGGTAGGATCCGCGGCAGTCCGTCTACAACTCCCACAAACGTGGCGGATACACCCCACTTTCCATATTTCTTTGATCAAAAAGTGGGTACCGGATGCCAACCCGAGAAGAAATGAACCACCACCACCCGTATTGGTGGAAGGATCAGAAGAGTTCGAGGTAGAAAAAATCCTAGACTCCCGCATTCGCAGAGGACGTTTGGAATATCTGGTCTTATGGAAGGGTTATGGGAGGGACGAATGCACATGGGAACCTCTCGGTAACATACACGCCCCCGCGAAACTCAAGAGATTCCACGCAGCTCACCCTGGCCGTCCAGGCCCCCATGGCGCCCGGAGGTCGCCTCTACAGGGGGGGTGTGTCAGGACCGGGGACGGCCACTTACCTCGCGGCGGGATCGCCGTCGCGGGGAACGGATCGGGACGCCGGCTCCCTTCTGCGCGAATCGCTCGTCCGCGGGGAAGGCCATATCCCCGGCCTCGATTTTGCCGCACGCCGCGCTTGGCAAAAGCGCGCGCTTTCCTTGTGGCGGGGGGGCGTGGCTTCGTCCCGGGGGACGGAGGGAGGCAGGAGGGAGCTGCCAATCAGGGGAGGAGTCAGCCTCCCTTACCCCTATCCTTCTCACACCAAGGGGAGGGCACCAGGTGTGTGGAGGAGGGGAACAGGTGCCCAGAGGAGGTAATCAGGTGAGAAGGGGAGGAAACCTCTAATTAGAGACCCTATAAGAACCCAATAATCCCTTCACACTTTGCTTGCTTGTTGAGCCAGTTTCCTGTGGATTCCCTATCACCTACTTCTTGAAGATTATTGGATATTCTGCGTGACATTACGGTATTTTGACCCTTTGTGCTCCTTTATTGGATTCCTCTATTTGTCTTTGCCCTTTATCTGGAACTGTGACTTTATTTATGAACCTACGCTGCCTGCCTTTGACCTTGGAACTGTTTTTGACTACGCTGTTTGCCTTTGCCCTGTATACTGGAACTGTGACTTCGTTTATGAACCTACGCTACCTGCCTTTGACCTCGGAACTGTGTTGACTACGCTACTTGCCTTTGCCCTATGTACTGGACTGTAAATTCGTTTATAAATCTACACAGCCGTGTTTCTTTCATTTGAACTGTATGTTTTTGCTTGGTTGCTCATTAAAGCACCTTACGTACCAAACCTGCGCTACGCTCCGTTCCTGTTTCTGACAACTACAGAATATTTTCATGGAAATGTGACATTGAAGGGTTAACACAGAAGATAATATGATTGGCTCCTAGGAGTCTCTATGCATGTTAGGCACTGAAATAGTAAAAATAATTAAGGTTCTATCATCCCTCACCAAAGAGGTTATCAATACTCTTTCTCCAGTGCTGTTAGGCGTCAGTTTGATTGCGTTCTTCATAACTTTAAGCGTGGGATGAGTCCATGCATTACGTGCGCACGAAATTCAGCAAAACATTAGTTAGAGTCACCACTGCGTCAAACAATACGGTTACTGTAACACTTTCCCTCTGAAGATTAGACCTTTGAGGTCCCAAATAAATAAACATGTTTTTCTTTGATGGCCACATAAACTCGCAAGATATGGAGAAAGCCCCGATAATGTTAAACGCCTTTAGCAGAGAACATACATTCCAAAGACCCTCCGCACTAAAATGTCTATAATTTACTACAGAAAATCAAGCAGACATGTTCAGGGAACTTGGTAACAAATGACTATTGTGTCTGCACTAATAATAATAACCAAATCAGCAGCACAATGACACAGGAGGAAGGGCACTGATTGGCTGATGGACATTTTACAGTGACTCAGTTACACAGGAGGAAGGGCACTGATTGGCTGATGGACATTTTACAGTGACTCAGTTACACAGGAGGAAGGGCACTGATTGGCTGATGGACATTTTACAGTGACTCAGTTACACAGGAGGAAGGGCACTGATTGGCTGATGGACATTTTACAGTGACTCAGTTACACAGGAGGAAGGGCACTGATTGGCTAATTGACATTTTACAGTGATTCAGTTACACAAAAGAGGAAACATGGATAAACAATTCATGGATTTACTATATGTGGCACTAAAACAGGACAAATAATTTACAGAATTAATTAATTTTTTTGGTAGCCGACACATCACAAGCTGCTGTCACATTATTACATTAAATTACATTAAATAAAATGAACCGAATTCAATATATTAGGAATCAAAGAGTAACCACAATTTGGTTTGGAAGATCCCTGGATAATTTAAAGATGGGATTTGTATTTGACTATAAATGTACCACCACCATGTAGACCACACCCATAGACCACGCCCTTCTTGGCTACAAGTGCTACCATATATGGGTATGGGTGAGCATATCCATATATGGTAGCACCTGTAGTCAAAGTCGTGCAGTGAAGGGCCACGCCATAACCATTCCGTCCATTGAGACGGTGATCAATCCACTTGTGGCAAGCAGTGACGGCACTATGGTTGAGAGTAATACCAGCTCGTCAAAGATGGACAGCAGCGTCTCCATTCAGAGCAGTGACTCTCTGACCTCGTGCTACCTGACAGACACCAGTCTATCCAGTTATGCTTCCTGCACTTCTTAATCTGGAGTCCGTGACACCATCATTAGTAGCAGGGACACTGACAGCTTCACCCCAGCTTCTGTATAAAAAATAATACAAATCTGAAAACATAATTTATATGTTATTTATATGTATATTTATTGGTATGAATCCACTTGCTCTGTTGCAGAAGAGCCAAAAAAATGTTCCTCTTCTCCTTTAGCCTTTCTACTTCTACATATTATTCTTTTTCTTTTACCAACCCTGTTACCATTATGGTTTTGATATCCTGAAATTTTTTTCAATAGAATGAGAGGACATCTTTGAACAATGTTTAAGGAGTGAGCAGTATGGGGCTAGCGGAAATCTTTTTTTCAAGCAATACATTTTAAAGTTGAATTAAAAACAACCAAAATTATTAAAACAAGCCAAAAACAAACCAGCAAAAGAATAAAAATACCCATCTCTAGCATCTAGATCAGCCATTGTGAATACATACAGTTGGGTTAATCTATAACCCAGCACTGTATTGGGTGCTTTGGGAATTTGTTTCAGTCGCCAACCCCAGCCGTATCTCTTTAAAGAAATGGATCATCTTTGAAATTATTGAAGAAACTTATATAAAAATATATATAAAAATTATTATAAAAAATTTTATAAAACTTCAGTTTTATAAAACAATTTAAATCTAATTTAAATCTTCTAAACATTTGAACCCATCAGGGCATTTATCAAACTTCCAAACAAGACAGAACTGGTCAATACGGAAAGCTACACAATGTTAAAAAAATATATATCAGAGAAAATATATCGTACATGAGAGGTTGCGTAGCTTCTCCAGATGAATGGACGGTATATTATGACATGAGATCAGACGGGTAATCGGTAGCACTCACCCCAGCTATTGTTGTTCATCATTTAGAAGCTTTCAGATCCATTCATGTTGACCTCTGCCACCACACAAGATTGTACAATCAAGTCAAGGTCCTATCTGAATGTAGAATATGTTGGCTCAGAAAAGTCTGATTTTGTAGACTAGTCAATGTTTTGTCAGAATTCACACCAAAAGAATGAATGTCATTTTGCTTAATATTTGCCTTTTTTAACGACAATAGTAAAAATAATAATAGTAATAAACTGATTGATACCAAGTTCTAGTGTACAGATTTTTTCCGTTTACAATCATGTTTTTTCTTCACTAGAAGAGAAAACATTTACATTGTATCTAATTTTATTATTTTATTTTACTTGTTGTCTTGTTTTATATGATTTGTGGCAAACTCTGCTACCTCTAATGAAATGTAGGACTTTAAAGTAAAGGGCTTTCTAGAAGAAGATAAATGAGAAGTTGACAGAGATTCACTTAAATTGGAAAGGGTATTGTAAAAAAATGTAATTTGATAAGATAAGAACCATTTGATAAGAACCATTTGATAAGAACCATTTGATAAGAACCATTTGACCCATCAAGTATGACCAAGTCTTATCCTTGGTGGTGTCTTGGTCTCCAGATAGCGTTAAGTAGGTAGGGAGTACGAAGGGGAGTTGGCAGGAAGTAGATAGGAAGTGTACAGGAAGTGGGCATGGCTAAACATTGTCTTCCTGTAGAAAAACAGACACTGATAGGTTGTTGCCATAGAAACCGGGGGGGGGGAATCATCTTAAAAGATTTTGTGTTGTTTTTGTTTCATACACCTTCAGAAGAAAAAAGGTGAATATTTGAGGTTTATCAACTTTACAACCTGCCCCAATTTATTCATAAATAATATTCGGGGCAAATTATTCTTTAATGAATTTTTCTAGACGCTCTAGCTTCAGGCTCTGTAGAGGGTCCAAAGTCTAAAAAGTAAGGAAATAACATAATCTCAACTATTTTTCTTGCACGTAATTATTTAGCAGTTACATTTTTAAACCATTTACTGTACCTTTAATATGAATAAATGACAACATTCATGAAAAAAAGTGATCATTTGGACACCGAGAAACATTTTTGAACTATTTTTTTTTCAGATGGAAACTGATATATAAGCAAATAATGGCGGATGTAAAATGGATTTTCTATAAGCTGTAAGATCATTGACTTTTCACGCAACCTACTGAAGAAATACAAAGTTGTAACGACTTTCAGTCACACAGACATAAATCCAAATATTGCCTTGTGTTGCGGAGGACTTTTCGGAATATTTATTCCGAGAACGGAATCACTTTCTTTCGGCGAAGGATCCTCTGTTTGAGAAGTATATCCATTCAACTCGTAAAAGTTCAATTTCCTGCAATGTAATCGGCTGTACGCAGCAAACTGTAAACAAATAAAAGTACTAACTGACAAGGACTGCGGGTCCCTCAGTGACAGACACGGGAATGTCACGTTTGCTCTACAAGAGAACGAAAACTTCTAAGAAACCAGTGGCCATTTTTTTTTACTACCAAAACTTTCCTATGTTGTATGAAAATTGGTAGAAAAAAAATGTAAAATAATAATAATAATATAAAATAAACAACTGTTCCCTCTTCATGCTCAAATTCCTCTTTTTTAGGAACTCAAAATATTGATTAGAAGGCATTCCATTATCTCCCCACCCGGCCCTGCTCCTCTTAAGAGAGCCGGCAAGGAAACAGACACCATCACAAAACAAGCCCCGTATTTAAGTTAACTAAGTAAGTAACTATGTTAGCGTGAGTGTGTGTATTGCCGTGTGTGTCGGTCTTAGTATATTACTGTATGTGCAGGTATGTTTATAGTGTTTAAGCATGTGAGTAAAGTACGTTACTGTGTGTATGTGTGAGTATGTTACCGTGTATGTGTGTGTAAATATATTACTGTGTGTGCGAGTATGTTAGTATTTTAGTGTGTGAAAGCATGTAATTGTGTGTCTATGTAAGTAAAGTACTGTGTGTGAGTATGTTACTGTGAGTGTATAAATGTTAGTGGGTTTAAGCCGGGCCAACCCAAGACATAATGCCGTCTGGGGCGAAGTTTAAAATGCCACCCTCCCCATTATCTACCCTTCCTCTCCCTCCCTATTATCTACCCTTACTCTCCCTCCCTATTATCTACCCTTCCTCTCCCTCCTTATTATGTACCCTATCCCCCTCTGCGGCGAGTCTCCCTGCTCAGTCTCGGTGCCGGCTTGTAATGCTGAGCGCCGGAAATGACATCATCTTCTGGCGCTCAGCATTACAAGCCGGCACAGAGATCCGAGCTAGAAGAGAGAGAGGGGCGCAGAGCGGTACTGACAACTTGGTAAGATAAAACCACTCTGTGCCCCTCTCTCTCTTCCTTAGGGGATCCCACTTTAACTCTTGGAGGGAGGTCCTTAGATAAAACTGAAGCACTATCAAGCACTAGCCTATCAGGCATTTGACCAGGCCTGGTGGGATATGCCACTTGCACCCTATCAAAAAAAAAGTTTTTCTGCCATGTGTGATGTCATTTTAGTAATTAATCAGTCACCTTATACAAGGTGATGTCACAAGAGGATAACTGATGTCACTGTCCCAAGGTGCTCCCACGAGAAGAAAATTTCACCCCCAGTTATAGTGGCAGTTTTTTCCAATAGACGATGATAGAAATTTGCATTTTTAGGAAGGAATGATAGCTGCCAGGGAACTATTAATTTTATTGCTTTTTAGACCTTGGCGTAGGCAGTTCTTTCCAAATTAATACATAAAACATTAGTGCGCTTATCTGTTATGTTAAATTGCTGCATTACATCTTGTGCTCGTTCAGCGGTAGTTCATTACGTAAACGCATATATTAAAGTTGTCAGTTTCTCTCTCAATTTGCTTAATCGTAGCAATAAATCTGAATTGTGACGCTTCCTTTGCCATTACTATTTCATTTTTCAGTTTTTTAACATTTTTGCTAAAAACATACTATCAGACCAGACCGCCATTTTTAAAATTTTTTTATTAAATCAAAAGCTGCTTCAACAAGGACTAACGGTAAGGGTTCCATTTTTGTTTGTTTGCGGCAAAACTGTCAAGGAATGCCTTTGGGGTATTTCTCTTTGAGTTCGTTGACAGCGAGAGCTCTTAAGTAGAAAGTGCCATGTTGAGTTGATTTGCTGCCAACTTTCAATTGACCTTTGAATAAATGATAAGTCAAACCGGAATTAAATACACTTTTATTCTCTTTTTTTTTTTATTTTTTTATTTTTTTTAGAACCTGTTTCTAAAATAAACGCTTCCCTGTTATTCATCTCATAAGAAAAATATCTCGAAGCTTTGATCCTAATTGACGATGTGGTCTCATTCCATCTTCTATGTTCCACTACATTAGTAAACCAGATCATTATTCTGAGTCGGTAAAAAAAAATAAAAAAATTCCTAGATTTGTCTGTAGAAATAAAAAAAAAATTAATCTAATGACGTTTTGGCAAAAAAAAGAGTATAATTCTTCGATATGTGTTGCCATTAAGATAAATGTTCATGCTGTTTAAATAAAAAAACATTTAAATTGGAGGGAATAAAATGCATCATTCATTTCACTGCGGCATTCCTTATGAAATGATTTGCAGACCATGTCACATCAAGCTTAACGGAACGTCTGTTAGTTTGCATAAAGGGAAACTGGAGCAAGATATATGGGAATAAGTCAGAGCTCTCTGTTCTGCTTTTCTGAGCATTCTTCATATCAAACAATGTACTAGGAGCAGGAAGCTGAGAAGAAGATTCAAAAGATGCAAATTATTCCGGGAGCTAAAAATATAAGACTGTTAACGTAAAAAAAAAAGAAGTTAAGGGTATGTAGCGTTGCCAGGGCTGGACTGGGGATTACGAGGCGGCTCCGGCACTTAAAGATCAGTGGCTGCCTGGTGACATGAGCATACCTGGGAACTTCTGGGCTCCTGCTGCTGACGTTGACCGGCGGTCATGCTGACGTCGACGGACGGGCCCACTGACGTCGGGGGAGTTCCCACTGAGGGCAACTGGAAACACTCCCATTTAAAGGGAAAAGGGGCGGGGAGCGGGGTGTGTCAAGACCCCGCTCCCACGACCCGGAGGATTCGGGTCTTGACCCGGAGAATCGGAGGAGCAGGCATGGACATGAGCATGGCTGGCGGAGAGATCTGACAGAGAGATATGACAGGCAACGCCATCCTTTTTTATTCTCAGGTTGGGCATACCCAGCCGGTGGCGACGTTAGAAAGCTGCCGGCTGGGTATTTGCTCGGTGTGCCAGATGTCCAGTCCGGGCTGGACAGAGATTATATTTCATATAATCTCTGCTTCAAATAGCAATTTTATTAATTTAT
Source organism: Spea multiplicata (assembly GCA_009364415.1). NCBI lineage: Eukaryota > Metazoa > Chordata > Amphibia > Anura > Pelobatidae > Spea > Spea multiplicata. The sequence continues at coordinate 9,847 of VKOC01046986.1, forward strand.
TTATCATTGCTAGTACATTACATTACATTACATTTATTTATAAAGCACCGGCCGATTCCGCAGCGCGGTTACATTCATAGAACATTTTATAAACACATAAACATAGTACCGTTTGTTGCTGTAGATACTGAAAAACAACGAAAAAAATCTAATTTATTTTGGTTCTTTTTATGTTTTTAAACCATCATAGGTTCGCCCAGCGCACCAGATGGACAGTCCGGGGGCTAAGTATTACCGTTAAGCCTCTTATCACATTCGCCCCCTCTTTACTATAAATTTGTTGTGTGCATTCCTAGGTTACATCCAGAAAAATATGTAATTCCGGTCACAATTTTCTAAAAATGTTAGCGGCATTGACCCCCCCTCATTTTAAGCTATAATGTTTGCGTGTGTTTTCCTGTTCGTTATTTTTTTCTATAGATTTTTTTTTTTACATCTGTCAAATAAAGATTTAAGATTATGCATTAAAACCATGAGCACTATTAATATATGGCTACACTTGCATTTTTAACCTTAAACTGTCTCTTCTCCTGACACTGCTACTAACCCTGAATGTTAATAGGATGCATATAGACAGCTGGTATATTAATAAAATAACAAGGTCTTGGCGCTTCGACAAGGGTCGGTTTTCCATGACTGTTGCCATCCATCCATGACCGGTGTCATCCTTCCATCCGAGGGAGGAAATACTTAGGATTTGTCAAATGTCTTGGAAAAAAATGACACTTTTTACACTAGATTAAGGATATGTTATATTTTCTTAATGTATAGTTTTATTATTAATATCCTTTCTCTCTGACGGTTAGTTGTGTCTCCCTTCTTTGGCGATTAGAGTCAGACTTTGTCATAGGGCGAGATATCGGTGGCTTACAAGTTATCTGTTGGAGACCTTTGGGAGGCTATATGTAGGCTCCTCTGAGAAGATGTTCCATTTATCCACCACCCTCTCAGTAAAGTAAAACTTCCTTGCATTAAAACCTCTGACTCTCTAGTTGTACAATATGGCCTCTTGTTCCAACATTTTTTCCTCCTTTTGAAATGAACTTTCCTCCCTAAATCCACCTCCCCTCTCTTTCTTCTGTCCTCCAAGCCAAACCATTCACCATTTTTGAAGCCTTCATCTGAACTCTCTCCAGAACAAGAGGTCCTCCTGGAGATGGGGGCCTCGACCATTTGTCCACAATAGCCTTTATGGAGCGTTCTTAGAACACTGACGGCCCAACTGGTTACCAAACGCCAAGTCTGATAAAGATATTCCTTTTTTTTGTATATCTCTTCCATTTCTTCTTCTTTTCTCTCTCTCCCCCCCCCTCTTTGCTGGAGGATTTAGAGCTAAAAGTATCTGCTTATATGAAATATCGCAACTACATTGCCCGAGACTATGTATTTTTTTATTGCAAAAATTGTACAGGCAGAAACAAATCATAACTAACAATTTTCTGCATGGTTAGGACATCTTGGAATTGCCAAATAGCTATAGGGAAATACATCTCCACATAAAAATCAATCATTTTCACAGTTTAATGGAGAGACCCATATGCTTATCTGCTTGGAAACCAAAATGCATTTTACGTATAATTCTGCCCCCAAACTACAATTACTGTCATTAATGGAACCCGTCTTGTAATATGTGGTGTGCTTATACACGTGTGCGCTTCTTTTGGCGTGGGGCTTGTGATTTGTATCTCTCGAGATTCTGGAAATGCTATAATTTAATTGATTCATTAATTATTTAGTTGCCGTTCGCCGCATATTTCCAGGCTATTTATTAAAATAGGCCATTTAAAATTAAGATGAGACATTCAGCTTTTTTGCCCCAGTCTATGTTTTTGTTAACATATAAATTTTTTCTTTTCTTGTAAAAAGTCAATAATTCCCACGGCAAATGTCCCTTTCTCTTTTTAAACATGATATTTTATATGTATGGTTAGGGGCGTCAAGACACAAAATGTTTAAATATAGATTTATTAAAGAGCCTGGCAAAAAAAACAACAAATCAGCACTTTAGCTTGTATTTTAAAGGTACAGTTCCACCTAGGGTGCCTCATAAAATATCACCAGGTAAAGAGCTGTATTATGTAAAGAGAGGTAAAAGAAACATATCTGTTGTTTTATTTTGCCCCTTAATGCTCCCTGTCACTTATAAACTGCATTAAACCATGTAGTGAGATACTGCAGCTGCTTAGCAATAGAGTCCTGTCATTCTTTCAAAGTCCCTCCTCTATGTATTACATCACAGCCTGTCTGGCCTCACACAACCAATCCCAGTGCCCCTTAAACTAACAGACCTTCAGGCAAATGACCCTTCTGTGACTTCATAAATTAGGAAGCAGCCAAAGCAACCTGAGGTCATCCAGGGTATCAGCCTTATTTATGGCACGAGCTGGAGTTCACTATAACAAACGCCATAAAGTAAGACCATCCATTTGTTAAAACGGGGAGGGGAATGTTAACTTAATAGCAGCAACTAAAATAACCAAACACTAATGAAGACTATGCAGTTTTCCCACAAATTCTCCCTTTACTGAAAGGGTGGTAGTGGAACAGCCCTCCAGCAGAGGTGGTAGAGGTTAATACAGTGGGTTGATTTAAACATGCATGGAATAGGCATATGACAATAATATTTAGAAAATTAGAACTAAGACGCCATTCCCAATGTTGTAAGTAGGCATATGGCTCCTAAATCCAAGAAAAGACCAAGGATTGATTTAAGGTTTGAGCGTTGAGGAAAAATGGGAAGACTAGATGGGCCGAATGGGTCCTGTCTGCTGTCAAGTTTAATTTTTTCTTTTGGGAAATAGAAATACTGGCCATTTTTATTGGGATTCCTTGTATAGTTGGGGAAAAAAGAAAATCAAAGGGGATTATTAATGAAAAATATGCCTAGATGGGACTTATTCGGGAAGGTTGAGCTCGCCAACTGGTGAAAGACAGTGAAGAGCCATCCGAGGCATCTACAAAGAGGTCTTTTTTGGTACATGACCTGGAATAAAGCAACAAAGCAAAGTCAAAGTGGGTCCTTTTTTAATACACGATGACTTTTGTGTGGTCTGCTTGCATTATGTTTTATGTACATCCCTTGACAGCATTATTGGCTTTCCAACATATATATCGCTCTACAATGACCTTAGCTATTGATCTTAAAACAGATATCCCCTGGTTTTAGATGTAGATCACATCTGTGCGTCTTAACATTGTAATACATAATCAATATGCACATCGCTTCATGCGCTAATGAGCTAAAAAGCTCGTAAGCACTTTGCATGCTAATGTAAATTGCGTGTTTCGGAAACGTCTTTTTGATAAAATGGCTGGGCTGTCGTATTGTTGTTCATTAGTGAGAGATGATTTAATTTCTGTCTGAAGACGTCTCTCAAGGAATATTCGTTTTTTTTTTAGTTTTTTTTTTTTTTTTTTTGCTTTTTTTCCAGTCCATCAAATTAAGGAGAAATATAATTATTTCATATAGCGAGGCATGCCATTACTGTGAATCATTTTCTTTAGGTTGTATCTGTGGGTACGAACTAATGCGGAATAAACATTTCATGATAGCTTGTGTTATCTATGCTGTAAAAAAAGTCCATTACTTTACATATATTATATAAATAAATATATATATATATATATATATATATGAAAGTCATTAGAGACTGAAAAGTTGACCCTAACGGAGCATAATTGCATTATTTAAAAAGAAGACCTGAGTGCTGGTAACTACTTGTGTATTTTAATATATATATTTTTCTTTAAAGGGGCACTCCAGCCATCATCATACCTTAGAAATTTTGGCCTCTGGCTACCCGGAGCCTACCCGTGAGGGACCTGGCCAAGACCTCCTGCCAACATCAGTGGACGTTCCCACCATCATCAGTAGGCATTCCCGCTGATGTTGTGGGACAATTTCCCTTATTTAAGGGGAAAATGGACAGCAATAGGGGATAGGACTGGGCTCCCATTAGCTAGAGGATTCGGGTATAGACACAGAGGATTCGAGTATTGTCCCGGTGAACTACAGAAGTGGCAATTATCTCGGTGTCTCAGGATGAAACCTGGAGAGTTCCCAAGTACGGCCATCATATGCACCTTGATGCGCATGGTAGCCATCTGGCCTCTTTAAAGTTTTATGGTGTCCCCCTTGCAAAAGCATGGAGGGATTTTGCAGAATCCCCCCAAATGCATTTGCCCCCCTTTCCCCACCCTGAAGCTATTTTCCTTGACCTTTTGGAAGTTTATTGAAGAGTTGTACTTTATCTTCACTCTACGTTATGAAAGGACCACTAACAAGTTCTATGTCTAATATCAAGATAAACTGGTCAATATTAGCAAATTAATGAGAATGTCTAGTAGTAACATCAATACATAGAGTCCTTAGAAATGAATGGCGTGAGAAGCTGCAGCTCTACAGCTCCAGCTTCCCTCTAAGGTAAGTACAGTCTTTCTTCCATATGCATTGCTCGATTAATTACTTAGATTACGTATATATAATATATATATACATATATATATATATGTATGTATGTATCAATTCCAATTATAAAAAACTGAGGCTTATTTGGAACGCAGTTCTACAGTATTATTAGTAGATGAGTATGCTTTAAAAAAAACAACTTTTTTTCTTTTCTAAAAACTCTAAAATGATAATTTCCAAAAAAAAAAAAACCACGTACTTCATGAGCCTCTGTAGTTAAACCTGGTATTATTTAAGTAAATATTATATTTAATTAACACAATACATCTGTATTCAGGAAGCATTTTTATTTCTATGTGTACTTTTGTGTAATAAAACATCTCACAGAAACTACTCTGATTAGTCCAATTAACATTAGAGTAACGTAATGTAATTAAACTGTATTCACTTTTCAGAGAAATGAGGATTTTGTTTTTGTAAAAAGAACAGTTGACAGCAAAAAAAAAAAAAAAGGTATTATGGATTAAAGAAGAAGAAACATTTCTCCCAAGTGGGCATGGCGAGTTATATATCTGTACGGTTCTCTGAGCGCTGTTGTAAAACATTGTATTAAGTGCCGATGTGAGTCACATACAGACGGAATGTCTAATAAGTAGGATTACGGCACTTCACTCACTTCCTTCTGTTTCTGATTAAATGAGGTCTTCCCCTCAATTAGCCTAATACACTCTCTTGTCTCATCCAATTGCCTATGATTATATTACCTCTCTACACATTTCTGAACCATTTCCTCTGATCTAATGTACCCGACGCAAGTAGATTGCAAGGGATAATCACTAAGATTTATATGATCCCTCATATTATATCCTGTCAAATAAAAGAAAGCTAACAAAAGTTAATTCCAGCCGTATCTTTTATAGGTCAGTGTAGTTATTAGTTTTATGCTCTTTGCACCCAAGTGTATGCCCGTATAATCACCAGCCTGTAGACCATAGAAACCTGATCCACGGTAGAGGATCACATTTGTTCCAATAGGTAGAAGAACCTCAAAAGTCGGACAACCACTGGGTACAAGTGGCCACTAAGCTTTGACGTTATTCAAGAGAGAAAGGCAGAAAGGAAGAAAGCAGGAAAGGAAAAAATGAAGGAAGGAAAAATGAAAGAAGGGAGGAGGGAAGGAAGGAAGGAAGAAGGAAGAAAAAAGAAAGAAAGAAATGAAAAAATGAAGGAAGGAAAAATGAAAGAATGGAGGAAGGAAGGAAGGAAGAAAAAGAAAGAAAGAAACAGAGGAGAAATGGGATAGAAATAAAAGGGAGAATGAGAAACATTTAAGAAAGAGAGGGAGAGACAAGAAAGAGAATAGAGGGAGATGAGAAAGTGGTAGAGCATAAGAAGGAATAATAAAGAGAAGGAGAAAAAAACTGAGGCAGGGAGACAAAGAGAAGAATGACAGAACATTAGGGAACGAAACAAAGTAGAGAGGGGGGGAGAGAGAGAAAGAAAGAAAGAGAGAGAGAAAAGATGGTGGAAGAAGGAGATGCACATCATTTTAATGGTAGGCACATATGCTAGCGTGATATAAAACAAGTAGCATTGCTCTAACATGCATTAATGCATCATTGCTCTAATGTCATGGTTAATACCCATCTGAATGGTTGCTTTTGCCACTGGTGGTCTTTGGTTTTGGTTTAAATGGTTTTAGCCGCATACTGTTGTAAAAGTCATCTAGATAGTTGACTGTTAATCACTGGGTTCTGGCAAATTCAGATCAAGATTCTTCTCGGATATACCTGATCCGAAGGAGATCCTTACAGCCAAAACTATCCAAAAATATCAAAGCCCATGTATAGTATTTTTGGAAGCTTTAATGAAGAGTAACAATGAAAAGAAATAGAAAATTAACTTGCTTGTCCATCAATAAACATCTCAGCGAGGCAGGTCTTATCTTCCAACTAAGATTCCCTGAAACGCCACCATAAGAAAAATAAATAATAATGATATAAAAAATATAAAATTATATTTAACAAAAATATCAAAGAATAACCTAGTTCTCATAAAGCAGGTATAACATGTTATCTGGGAAGGTCAGACACCACCAAGGTGTTCAAACAGAATATATATGCTTGAAATATAAATGCTGTGAGATAAAAAAAACATGAATCTCCTGTTTTCTGGAGTGATAGGCAATCGAGCGGAAATGTTTAAATGGAGAAATATTATTAAATGTGTTTTTTTTTTATATTCCATCACAATATGCTAGGTGTTAAAGAACTATGTTTATACGCATACTATATCATAGAACTACAGTAGACATGCCATATGTTAACGATAACATTCCACGTGAGTCATTTCTAGGTTTCTTCATTAGCCCTCGGGACGGATACCAGACATGATCCAACGTACAAACAGATTAATTATGGACTCTCCGTCAGCTTTTCTATTAGACGGGAGAACATTCGACCTACACATTGATTATTTGTTAGGAAACAGATGCTGCCCAAAGGTTACGGCATCTGGTCCGTTCTTTTCTTGTGTGTTGTATGATTACCTATAATTAATATAATTTATTAAGTCGTTTAGATACAGGTAGTTAATTAGAGGAGACCAATATTCTCGCTGCAAGACAAACAGATTTTGTAATAAACTCTAAACTCTATTTTCAGTAAATAACAATAAACACATTTAATTATAGACACAACAATATGTCCAGATCAAGTACTTTTTTAAGCAGACTTTTACCACTCAGAAAATGTTATAAGAATTTTATTAAGTAGGAAAAAATATTAAAATTGTGCTATAGTAAATCTGAATTTATTTTATTTTTCAGCTCCCTTTTTTAAGTTCTATTCAGTAATTTCTAGCAGTTTATTTGAAAATATAAAAGCTGAGGCTTCTAAAAAAAAATATTGATGAACAATCAACGTACTTTCCAGTGCATGGTTTTGTTTCGTTCTGTAATTGTCCGACATCAGTAAAAAAAAAAAAATAGATTTATGGTTGTTTACAAAGGAAGGTAATTATTCTGTACTGTTTTACACAGCATTTTTTGTCCAAAAAAAATGTAAAAAAATTGAGTGTGTGGATTTGCAATTGTTCTTTTTGTACCATTTCCTAATACCTTATGGCATTACAGCAAAAATAAATTGTGTCATATAGAGTATTTCAATAAGACATTTAATGATAATTCCAAAAAACAATCGATAACACATAAGAATCTGCTGGCAGATCAGATATTTTTGCCCCATCTGATCTGCCATCTTCTTTTCCTGATGTAAGGGCTCCGACCTTAATCAGTCCTCCTTAGATTCAGGATAGCCATATAACCATGTATTTTGAAATTCTCTCACTACCAGTTCTGCTGGGTGGCTGTTCCACTTATCTACCTCCCTCTTAGTAAAGTAAAACTGCTTTATATATATGGCCATACCTCACCTCGATTACCAGAACGAGACTGAGGCAAGACACTCCATGAATCAGATAAAAATGAAGCAAAAAATACAGAATTTTTGTCCAGAATTTGTGGGTCCACATTCATTCACACTCTCATTCTCTCACACTCTCATTCTTGTTCACTCTCTCACGCTCTCTAAATGTTTCCCTAGCTTGTCTGCCGACCACTTCAGCATCTTCGTGTTCTTCTTTTTCTTCTATCTTCTCCTTCCTCTCTTCTCTTCAAGCTGCTATATTCTATCTTTGTCTGAATCCCTGTGGACATAACCTAGTGTGAACTTCCACCAAAATGGCGGCCCTTGTGGTGTTGTGATGAGTGAGGCTGGATCCTGCTCTTCTCCAGTATCCTTTGTACTTAATGAAAATGATAGACCTTTGATATATGGAATGTGCAAAATGTTCCATTCTTCGCAGAGTAGATTTTAAACAAAATCGTAGATCCATTTTAAACTTTATTCCATCAAAGCAAACGCAATTTAAGTCATTTTTTTTTAAGAAGGAAGACACCATGAGAAAAGTGTCACATTTTAAGACATTGAAAAATGTACTTCGCTTGCTGCTTTGAAAATGTAGCTTAAATAATATTTAGGAAATATTTTGACAGGTGTGCGCTTCTCAATTTGCACGGTTAAATAGCATTCAACAGTCTTTCCAGATATTACGTTTCCCGCGTATCTTTCTGATAATTTACTTGGCTGCTTCACTCGCTCAGGTACGGGATTCTAATACGTCTTTTGCCCTGCAGATAAAATTAACGCTAGAAAAAACAGCCTTTTATCTGAAAGAGTTCTTACTTTTTAGTTAACAAAACACGCCAACTAGTAGCGAATGTATGGCTCTACATTATCCGTAAGTGCCAAGTATCCCTAGTTAGAAAGACCAGTCCTTCTTTGGGACCCAAATTCCTGTGTCCATCAGACTCCACAGATTTAGTGCAGAATGTTTGCTTGGTATGAGTGTTCTAGTTCGAACACACAGCTATGTATTGGGGGATAGCCACTGAGTATAACAAGATGTCCCTGGCACTTAAAAGCCAGTGACCACCTAATTAAGTAAGTGCTCGGCAGCTAGCTATAACAAGCCGCACATATCCAGCTGGTGGTCAAACGCTACAGCACCCTATCTGCCGCTACAGTGGCAGATCAGGTACATATGGAGCAATGTCGGGCAGCGGCCCACCGGCTTTTGTCCAATGTGCCAAGTGTCCAGTCCAGGTAATATGGAGCACCCATAGTTGCTCTAGACATTAGTACCCTAATTTCCAAAAAAAACCAACAAAAAATGTGAGATGCGTTCGCTCACAGAGTACTTTAATGTGGATTTTTCTCTAGTGGGGGGCTCCCTTTAACAGCCATTCACTCAAAAGCCAAAGCGCTCCCTTCACCTACAGGTGGCAGCAGAGAGCCAGGATAACGGAGGGACTCAAGGTTGGCCTTCGCGGGAAGCTTCTGCTCCTCACGCTAAAAAAATACAATCTTTATCAGCAACAAATAAATATTTACATTTAAAAAAAAAAGCTAATTTTCTTTTTATTCTATCCCCAAGCAAAATTTTGATTGAGATGTTACAATCTTTGCCTTTTATTTCCGTAATAAATCAACTGCATAATTTATGTTCCATTTATACGGCGCACATTGGTATTTTTATTTTTCCTGGGTTTTTTTTTTTTTTTTTTCCTTACCATGCCAATATCTGCAAAAAGAAAATTAAAAAAAATATTATCGAATATATATATATATCACAAAAAGTAATTTCTGCTTTACAATACAGTCGTAAAAAAAACGCAATTAAAAATAATGTAGACATGTAGCGTTTAATCAGAATTTCTCATTATTTTTTCATTGCGTGATGTTGGTATCATGCAATATAATACAAATTACTTCCCTGCTTTCATTTAATAATAAATAGGGGTTATTCTAGATAATCGTTTACCGTGACCTTTTGTTAAATGATTTACTTAACACATTGTTAAAGACTTGTTTGCTTCTACTGGAAATATTATCCGGCTCTTGGGAACTGTCTATTTACCTGTATTAACATTCTGTCGGGTTATCCTTTATTTACATCAGAGATAACACAGCAACAAACAGAAGCTCCCATGATCACCAATCAATCTTTTCTGAGGCTCGTAAACCATCAAGCATAATCCCAACATTCATCATTATTTCACAACCACGCGACGGGACCGGTTGCCCATGGTAGATCAGGCTTCCTAATGAGGTTGCAAAACTGGAATTCGATCAAGTATATACATTTGCGGAAGAAATACATATTAAAGGAACACAGTGTTCCATAAAATAAAAAAAAACTTGTATATCTCTTCCACATACTCAATTATAATCACTTCATTTAAATATGGCAGGTAGGGTCTTCATTCCCACCGTCGTTATCATGAAAGGAAAGGATGAACCGATGGGGATGAGATATTCAATTCATTCGAAGGCTTATGGTTGACTGAAGCGTCTTCGCATTATTACAACGCCAACAGCGGAAAAATATACATTGTTTTGAAAGAAAATGGCTCAGAACAAGTATAAAGAGCTGAAATTGGAGCTGGGGTGGGGAAGTCGCATCTGTTTCTTGAAGGGGCATTGCAGAGGCATTGCTACCTGGCGGATACCAGCAGCCCCTCTCTCCTTGTGGGATTTAAGACCCTGTAAATAACAATCTATATTATGGTGGCACACAGTTTTTCGCAGCCCAATTTGTTACTGAGTAGTCACTTATATCAAGTGGTTGAGCTCTATAGAGTAGTCAGTTTGATAGACCCATGGGGAGCCTGGTTTGGGGTTCAGCAGATGAGAAAGAAATAGGTACACCAAGGGGCAAATATCGAATTATATAAATTGAAAACAATTGGTTATGTGGGTCTATAGGATTCAGCTGGTGGCAACATATTATTATTTTTTGTTTTATATAGTGCCACCGTTTTCTGTAGCGCTGTACAAAGAGGTGAGGAGGACTCTGCTCAAACGAGCTTGTGATGTAGAAGATATTTAATGTCCATTCTGGACACATCTCATTGACCATTCACCACCGTTCTTTAAATGTCTCGTTTTGCGCCCGAAAAGTCTACAATCTGTATGTTGCATGTGGCTAATAAATTCATTGATCAATGTCATTATAGAGAAGAATAAAACTGTTGCTGATTCATTTTGTTCAATAAATACTGCTATATCTCGCTGTTCGGCACATACAGTGACCTCAGACGTTACGGTTGATTCTTTCACCTTAATAATACAAGGTTCATTAATTTAGAGAAACTTTTCCGAAACTCTTTTTTCTCTGCTGTTGTGCCTTGAGGCTCCTATAGTGACTAATTAGCAGCTATACATCATTACTCCTAGTGTCATGCCAGCCAACTAACTCATGCAAAGAAACTCTGATAGAGGAACATAATGTTCTCCTTGAATTAGTTCTTACGGCTTATACAATAAAAGCTGTGTCGTTATCAAGTGTACCGACTTTTGTCTTCTCTACTTCAATCTCAAATGGCCCATGAGGATTGTGAGCAGTAATTGAGGATTTCCAATCTATCTGTTGACTTGACCTGCATCAGCAAGACCACGTCCATCAGGTTCAACGTAGGAACATAGAATTTGATGGCAGATAAGAAGCATTTAGCCCATCTAGTCTGTTTTTTTCCTGTTCTAAAAGCCTTAAACCTTTTAAAATATTTGATCTTGTCTTATATTCAGGAGTCATATGCAAACCTGGGAACTCTCCGAGTTTGGCCAGGAAGACTCTGGGAGAAGCGCTACTTCTCCGGTTCTCTAGGTCAACATCCGAATCCTCTGGGTCATGGGAGTGAGGTCCTGACACGTCCCACTCCATCCCATGTTCCCTTTAAATGGGGTGATTCCATTGATGTCAGCAGGAACGCCCATTGACGGCAGCAGGAACTCCCACTGATATCATCAAGAACACCTGGACATCACTGATATCAGTAGGTAGTCCTGGCTGCATCCCACAAGGGTAGACTCTGGGTAGCCGGAGCCCAAAAGTTCTCAGGTAATGTCATATGCCCGCTCCATGTATGATTAAATTATCTCAACGAATTAACGTCTCCTACTTCTGCTGCAAGGTTGTTCCGCTTATTTACTGTCCTTTCAGCGAAGCAAAACTTTCCTACGTTATACCTACAATATAATCATTAGGAGAATACATGCGCTACATTTATCAAGGACGCTTGTATTTCTCCATAAAACCTTATGCCTAGAAACTAGTGGGGACTCAAATGAGGGTCATAAGATACCCCTGCTTGATACCTCTACACTTTAGTGCTAGTATTACAGTTTCTGCCATTTTTAGTTGTTAAATTACTGTGTTCACAATGCAAAGACGATCCCCCTGTGCACATTAGGACTCTCTCTTGGTACACAGGATCTAGCGATGTTTATTAACACTCATGATTTGGGAGATTTTACAACGAGCAGAGTTTGCACAGCGTTGATCTTGCATAGTTGATACATTGGGAATTCTAAATGCTTCAATGCTGCTATAGAAGAAAGTGGAGGAAAGACAGAGGTGTATTCTGGCCTAGATCCTAGATCCAGGAGGACAACGGCCCCTCTGCCACCAAACCTGGAGCAGATCACCCTATTGGACGATCAAGATCCCCAGTGCCACTACTCATTGGGTCAGCTTCAAGGGAACTCTCTGATCTCCCAGGCCGGCCCACTTACCCTATGGAGAACTGTCACCAGACACTGCGAGTACTTAGTAGATGGAGCGACGGAAAATGACATATGATATCCCAGTGCTCAGCTGCAAGGATGGTGGGGAGCTTGATGGATCTGCCTTGGGTGACACCAAATATATATTGTTGTAGAAAGGCATTATTAAAAAAAATCTTTGGGACTTCTAAATTTTTATGATTCCCTCCATCACAATGGGTTCTCCCCAAAAAATAATTCTAAAACAGATTTCAGTAGTTTATTGTGGGCCAGTAAAGGGAATGAAATAACTCATTCTTATGGGAAATTGAGCCCAACTTTAGCCCTCTTACCCCATCCTTTGCCATAGTAGAATAAACCTATGGCAGGGGGAATTACCCCAAAGATAAACAATATTTGTTTCTACGAATTACATATGCCCTCGTTCCAAGTACAATTTTATTTGTCCCTGTCATCTTTATATGTAAAAGTGGCATTTTTTGTACCCGAAAACCCTTTATCCTACAAAAATAACTAAAATAAATATAAATATAATAAAAATATCAAACTGCAGAAATATTTCTATATTTGGAGGAATATTTCTAACATTTCACAAGAAAATATATTGTATTTTAAATTTAAAGTTCATCAGTGTTTGAAGTCAATAACAGTGATTTCCAATCCATTAAATGCTAATATATTTGGATTACACTGCTAATCTCGCTGTCTTAAAGGCTGGTGACACATCGCAAAGCAGTGGAGCTTTAAACTCTATACCACGTAAGGTTTAAAAGTAATTTACTGACCATTTATTTTTTTTTAATACATTTTATTTTACTTATTTTATATGGTGATCTTTAAACAGTCCAGGGAAATAACGGGAATCAGTTTTAACTTTTTTTTTTTAGGAAAATAATTCAACCTAAACATTTTTATTGAAAACCAGACTTTTGCTTTTATAACTCTGCAGTAAAAATATTAAACAAAGATTATAGTGAAAATATTGGAATTAAAATATTACTTTAAATAGTCTAGAAGTTGATTTTAAAAGATTGTTGGCACTACATAGTAGAATGTTTAGAGTACAGTTCAATAAAGTAATTACCTTAATGATATAATTCTTATTTATCGATTGTTAAAATAATGAACTAGCAATTATTCTACAAATAGGACATTTTATTATTGAGTCTCTGTTGATTAAGAACATGGGTAATCATTTAATTCTAACTAAATTTACAGTTTGCAAATGGATTTTGACATCTCCGTTGCAAATCATTCCATTTTAAAGTAACTTTCGAGGATACAACCATAATTATAGATAATTTTACGCTGTTTTGGGATCAAGAAGCCATATTATTGCCATGGTCTTTAATATGATATTTTAATTAATATAATTAAAATGTTCAGGAGTAAATCTTTGTAACAAATTATGGGGGAAAAAAGGTTTTAGATTCTTTTAACATTCCTTTGTCAAAAGGGATGCAGTAATTTTAAGATGATAAGAGGCAAGTTTAGGGGTTATTGCTAACTAAATAAAAATATTAATGTATTCGAATAAAAAAATATTACAGTATAAAAAATATTTACATTTATAAACATAAAAAAAAAATTGCTGAATGGTCAATAGACAAATTGATGTATTTGAATAAAAAAATACAGTATTAAAATTATTTAAATTTATAAACATTTAAAAAATATTTGCTGAATGGTCATAGACAAATATTGATGTATTTGAATAAAAAAATACATATATAAAATATTTAAATTTATAAACATGTAAAAAAATTTGCTGAATGGTCAATAGACAAAATATTGATGTTTTGATAAAAAAAATACAGTATATAAAATATTTAAATTTATAAACATTTAAAAAAATATTTGCCGAATGTCAAAGACAATATCATGTATTGAATAAAAAATACACAGTACATAAATATTTAAATTATAAAAATTAAAAAAAAAATAAAGAATTTGCTGAATGGTCACAATCATTTCTTCTTTTTTTTTTTAAAATCATCCAAAAGCAGTGTCTAACTGCATTGTCTATCTGGAAAAGCATCTGCTCGGCAATTGTGCGCTGGTGATTACATCAGCTACTGCTGAGTTAATTTAGCAACTGTTTATTTAATGGAAGAAAACAGAAGGTGTTTTTGGTTCTAAAAAGCGAGAAACAAAAATGTTCAATAAGAAATGTAATTATTTACCCTTCATGGATGGCCAACGTTATGGTTTGCTTTATTTTGGATACTAAGTATAAAAAAACCTGAGCGCTCTTCCTTTTATTTGTGTGATTTTAGCATTTCCATAGAAATTTAGTAAAAAAAAAAAATCTCTAGTGCCTCTATGCAGCCCCAGCAACAGAAAATGCATATTAACCCCTTCCGGACCGGCATTTGCATACTGCGTCTTCACTTGAAGACCACAGTATGTTTTTAAATATTTAAATTCCGTGATCGTGATTCGCTGAAAAGCAATCACGTGCACGGAATTGAGGGGGGGTGGCTGCTACTGATCGCTGGGAACACCCAGCGGTCAGTAGCAGCCGCCCCTCGCGATCCCAGCGTTCAAAGCGACGCTGGATCGCGTAAAGGCTGTGACGTACCTGGTACGCCCCGGTCTGCCGGTGACCCGTGACCCGGAAGTACCAGGTACGTCCCGGTCTTGAAAGGGTTAAAGTACTTCCAATCAGTGGCAGGAAAGTGCTCCAATCCAAATCAGTGAGCGCAGGAAAAGAACCATTTAGCCCATTTTTTTCTGATTCAGAGACTCAAACCTTATTCAGTCGTTGGTCTCGTCTTAGATTCAGGAGCCGTATGTCTATCCCATGCATTAGTCCCACTTCTGATGGGGGGGCTGTTCCATTTGTCTACCACCCTCTCAGTAGAGTAAATCTTCCTTACATTACATATAAACTGGGATCTCCAGAACTGTACACCATTTAATAAAATGGGAGCCACATAGAGCGTGGATCCCATAATAAGAGCACAGAAAGGGCACTTTTGTGTAGGACTATAAAATATATAAAAATAAAAGGTTAAGGTAATGGGCCAGAATGTTCATATGAGAGCAGCCCAGGGGGCAGTTACCCCCTATATCCCCTTGCCAGGGTTTCCCTGAGTACTCATCCTCAGTAAAGTGTTGAAAGAGTTCTTCCTTGAACGGTGATCACAGATGGCAGACAAAGAGTACTAAGTCATATATTATACATGACATCAATGATTTTTACATTTATACACATTTTTTCAGTAAGTTTGTCACCAAGGTATAAAATTTACTGACATATGAAAAGCTGGTGATTGGGGTTATTATACATTCCGTCCTTTGCAAAGAGACAATTGGAAACAAAATGCTATATTAGGCATAAATATGTACAAAATAATCACCCTCGAATATTGTCATATATCTCCAAAAAAACTAGGTGACAAGTATTTTTATCCTTTTATATACAAAAATGATACATTGAATTAATCTGGCATTTTGCCATAGTTAAAATTTACAATTTTTAATAGAACAAAAAAATGGTTTAAAGTTGTTCTGATTTGAAATAACATTTTCTCAGAAATACTTGTATGCCTTATTATTTGTATAGTAGAAGTATTATTAAACACCCATCTACAGACACCAGACAAGCCAGAAGGCTTGTTTTTCCCTCAGAAATCTCATGGTGCTTTCACAACCACAAGGGATTCTGGGTAGGCACATGCAAACAAGGTTAACAATTATCACCTTTGCCTCTATATCCACTTTATACATGGATTCCTTGAAAGTAATTGCCCGCTGTACAAGACAGCCTTAAGTACAATTTAAGTGGAAGGGTTTCCATCACCTTTTACCCATCATAACTTATGTAATGGTATTTATTATTTGTATAATAATTTGTATTTGTATAGGTCCAGAATTATAAAGGAGAAAAAAAAGTTCAAGTTGGCTAAAATTTCTTTTCTATCATTTAGTTTTTTGGGTTTTTTCCCTTGAGTGATCAGCAATAGCACCCGGAATAACAAAACTGGACGGTTGTTGAAGGTTGTACCCTCCAAAAAATGTTTAGGTACTATAACCCCGGTATTTGACATACTGTACCCCCTCTTACTACGGACACAATGTAGACTATAGAGTACTATGCAAGACTGGCCTTCCCAGTTACCCTAGAGGACTTCCATTGGGGTTGTTATCCTTCTTTGATATGCATTTGGAGTCAGAGAGGTCAGGTGGTATGGTTATGGAGGGATCCCTAAGCCACTAAATTCATATAACAATTCGTGTTTTGATTGTTCTTGGATATGTTATGTCTGTTCCCTTTGATTCCCTGCCATTGACGTAACAGAACTGTTGTGTTGTGTTGTGCCCTCTTTTGCTTGCTCTGTATAGGTGCACAGAGCCCAAGTCCCATCAATAATGCAAAGACCCTTAGGCACGTTAGGCCCTAGGAAAAGGCTGTTATAATACTGATATACAAGTGGAGGCGGTCTTGTAAGGTTGTCTAAAAGCCAAAATATAGAGAAACTGAACATGGGTGAGGGAGGTGGCCATAATGGCTTCAACATGTGTTACCTCTCAGTTTCGGCAGGACTGTCCTTTGGGAACATCTCCGGTTTTTACCCACCATCTACTAATAATCGAAGACAGAGACCTCACTTGACCATTCTGAAACTAGGAAGCAAGTTTTCACTCAATATTTTAAAAACATCATTCCATAATGCTTTATGTACAACTTTTAATGGAAGACCATACACATATAATAGAAAAGACCGTCACATAGCGCCAATGGCAGGTGGATCCACGAAGCAGAACAGGAAGAGATGTCACTACTGGGCGCCCAAACCACAGAATGGCAATAGAACTGGCAACAGAATGCCAATTGGAGACATAAGAAGAGTCAAACATGCCGAAGTAAAGATCAAACAGGATAGCAGGAACAACAGGACAATCAGGCGAAGTAACAAAAACAAGCTGGGTCAGAACCAGAGAACCAATAATCAAAATATATGCAAAGCTGGTGAAAGGCCAAAAGGTTCTATCATGGGCGCTGGTGAGGTCATAAATAAGGTTTAAATATCCCTCCCAGCTCTTCCACGTCTCCTGGAGGCTTGCTGAACAATCTGCACAACATTGTTTTCTTCCTACAGCCACACATTTCCTCTGGTTGCTTTCCCGAAGACGTGTTAGGGAGAGTGCACCGCGGACCTCCATGATGGCAACGGAGCTCCATGAGTGAAGGTAGGCTGGGAAGACCGTATGTTATTGCGGGGGATTCGTTCAGGGGACGGTAGTGATAATCACATCCTCTAATTACAATTAAAAGATTTTGTTAAAAAAATATATATATTAGAAGAATTGAATGAATGGAGGAATAATAATGAGATTGTAATTAAGAATCCAAGTAAAGGAGGAAATTCGGTAGTATTGAATTGGAACAATTACGAAAATGGAAATAGACATATTAGGGTCTATTCACTAAGAAGATGAGTGGTCCCTGATCAGGTGAGTTAAGAGCTTTCAGGGGCATGAACTTTCTTGAAACTTGTAAATTGTACTGTATAACCCCAGCCCCTGACAACTTGCCCCCTCTTTCCCCAGCTTGAGCGCGGTGGGAAAATAAGCTAAATCTTGGGGCAATATAGACCCCATGTATAAAAACGTTCTTTCAAGAAATCCTATCTCATGCCTTTTCCCTCTCCCTACATGTAGGGGGAATAAGGTCCGTTCAAGCACTACTGGGTGCCAGGAGGGTGGGCAATACCTCTCATTGGAAGAGAATATCATTTCTAAGTATGTATAGACCTAGAAAATATTCCCAGCGGACACAAGCTGTGCACATTTGATTTATCAATAATATTAATATGACAAAGAGTAAAGAAACATTTCTCGGGGTACAGTCCCTGAATTTAGACTTCTTTCTCAAAATATTGTCTCTGGGGAAGGCTTAACCCTAAAAGTAAATTACATTTAACAAATAACCTGGTATTTTACCGTAAGTGGTTGAAATGCCCTAAAATATATAGACCATAGTGTAAGTCATTATAAAACTCTCTATGAAACATCTTATTTTATAGAGTATAACCCTCAATCGTATTAATAACACAGAATACATGGAAGGTCATGTGCTGCACCAATGTATAAATTAACTAATCTATAACTGTTGAAGATTAATAGCATTTTATCATTTTCATTTTAGGTTTTTGTCACTACTTTTATATAACATTTTCTCTACCATTCTTTTACCATTCGCATTATTTCCAGCCCCTTTTAATGTAACACTTTCTACGCTCCTCAGTATTCCGAAGGAGCCGTGGATTTTGTTATCTCTTCCCTGAACCCCAATACAGGGACCTAATAAGGTGAGATTAAGCCACTAACTGCCAGAAAGTGGGCCGCATTGTGTTCGTCCCACCCTGGGCCGAAGGAAAACTCTCCGAGCGGTGATTGCCGGCTCCGCTGACAAGCGATGATTAAATCCTGACATGCAGCATGTTTATCTATTTCCTTTCGGAGAGCCTTACAAGGTAGAAAGTCAAGTATTTCCGTAAAGAAATTCACAGTCACACAGCGGATAACATTCCAAGTGTGAGAACGTGACACTGACTTATAGGGAATGATGAAGTGCGTAAATTAACCCCTTCCGTGTGGATACAAGCAACTCATTCAAAAGTTGCTTTGTCAGAAATCATCAAAAAAAAAAACCCATCAAGTTTTACTTTTTACACCACCCCAAAAACACAAAAACAGATTTAATGTATAAAAAAAGACCAATTTACATAAGCGTTCTTTTTTTTTTCTTCTATTGGATGTTGAATCCAAGCAAAAAAAAAAAATAAAAAAAAAAAAATTTAAATGCTTTGATGATTAAGAACGACCCCGGATTTAGCAAGTTGGTTTTAGATCATTTAATTATGTTCTGTCCTTGGGGCAATGTAAATGGGGGTGTTTTACTGCCACTGATTGGCTCCTTGAAGCAGCCAATCAGTTGTAGGAATCGGAGTTAAGGAGCTGCAGTTTCTCACTAAGGTAAGTGTTTTGCTTACTTACCTTTTTGCTACTTATTATTATTTGCCATTTTTTGCCTTCAAGGAAACATTATTACTTTTTATTTTTCTGTATTTAGGCTAAACATTAGAATACCTCGGTCCAATCAGCCAGGTCCACGTAGACCCTACATATTGCGTAGCCAAGTCTCTTGACCATTAACAATGGCGATACAGCCATTAAAAGCTTTACAAAAACTTTAATGATGTTAGTACAGACCTCTTTATGATTCAGGGGGAAAAAAGAACAGAAAAAAATCTACAATAAAACTTTTAGATAATTTTTTTTTTCCTTTTATACCTACTCTGGAATATTTCATAGTCAAGTTATCCAGTAAGCATGTCAATCCGATTCTTCAGAGAAAGAAACCAAAATTGGTTATTCACGGATTCACTTGAGCTGATGATCAAATGAACCGTTCTAAAATTCACTGGCCTTCCACTGGAAAAGCTGAAACACACTTCCAAAAATTTTTTTTCATTAGTTCCTATTACATTCAGGGTCAATGGGTAGCCAACGATCATCATATCTTATCGCTCGGAACCGTATAATGTTACAAATCATCTGCTAGGACATTTAACAGTTATGCTAATATATTTTAAGATAACAGTAATAAATAATCACCATCGCCAAAAAAAACCCACTGTCAGATGTAGCAGTTTATCCATCTTGACGCACTTGACGGTGATTTTGTCTGCTCCGTGATATGGCCGACCATCTCCGTTCTTTCAAATTATCGAGCATAAACTACAGGAGATTACAATAATAGCGGTAATCAACATTTGGAATGAAATAGTTGATGGATTTCCTAAATATGTATAAATGGGAAGGAATAAAAAAAAATATAAATTGATACATTTCGGAATCATCTGTGGGATTGTTATTGTATTCTGCAGATATTATCCACTTTTATGTTAATGTCTGTCCAAAGTACTGGTTTAATAGTATCCATCTCCTTTTTTTATGATCGCTTTGACCTTATCATTATACGTGGCAAATGACATTTCTGTTGCCTTTAATGGAGTTATTTTCACAGAAGCTAAAGCACTATAGGGATATAATACAAAAATGAGTTAAGTATTATTGAGTAAAATCTAAGGAATTAGTATTTTTGATGTTTGAAATAGAAAAATATGAGTAAAATCAATGGAATTAAATTGTTTGAGTCAACATGTTTATGTTTCCAGATGGAGAAGTGTCTGCTGTTGCTTAGCCTAATAGATCGTAAGCTCACATGAGTCCTCTTCTCCTTCTATACTAGGTAGTTTTAACATCTCAGTTTTAATGCCATTGATATATATTATCCCTGACCCCCTATCGTAATATTGCCACACAATCTGCTAATGCGATTCATACATACATGTAATCTAATGTATTCTATAGGCAGCCAAACAAGCCGATATCACAACTGGGGGGAGTTTTGCAAGCTGCATTAAATTTAAGAGAGGGGGAGAAAAAGAATCTGTTTATATATAGACATATATATATACATAAGTATTATTAAACACTCATCTACAGACACCTGATGGCTTGTTTTTCCCCGTCGGAAATCTCATGGTGCTGCCACAACCACAAGCTATACAAGAAAGCCTTTAAACAAAACTCAGGCAAGAGAGGCAACAGCCAGATCACCACTCAAGAACAGCTTCATTATCCTTAATAGGACTAATCAGCAGGAGGTTATGAGTTGGCATAATAGTTGAGGCTTGGGGTGGCCAAGAAATACCATTACATAAGTTATGGTGGGTAAAGGTGATGGAAAACCCTTCCACTTACATTTAAGGGGTAGTAGAAGTATTACTAAACACCCATCTACAGACACCAGACAAGGCAGAAGGCTTGTTTTCCCTCAGAAATCTCATGGTGCTGCCACAACCACAAGGGATTCTGGGTAGGGGCATGCAAATAAGGTCAACAATTATCACCTTTGCCTCTATATCCACTTTATACATGGATCACCTTTACCCACCATAACTTATGTAATGGTATTTCTTGGCTACCTGAAGCCTCAACTATTAAGCCAGTATAACCCATAAAGAATGAAACAGCTGTCCATGAGTGGTGAGCTGGCTGTTTGTTTTGCCAAAGGCTGTCTTGTACAGCGGGCAATTACTTTCAAGGGATCCATGTATAAAGTGGATATAGAGGCAAAGGTGATAATTGTTGACCTTATTTGTATGCGCCTACCCAGAATCCCTTGTGGTTATGGCAGCACCATGAGTGTCGGTGTCTGTAGATGAGTGTTTAATAATACTTCTACTACCCCCTTAATTTAAGTGGAAGGGTTTTCCATCACCTTTACTCACCACAACTTATGTAATGGTATATATATCTATCTATCTATCTATCTAGATATAGATTAGATTATAGATATATATAGTTGTTGGAGAAGGTATATGTGTAAGCAAATGGTTTTTGAGTTAGTATGTGTGTTTTTTGTCGCTTCTCAGCTTTTTGGTTAAGATCAAGTGTAGTACCTTATGGGAAGGGGGGAAACACTTGGAGCATGGAGCCCGAGGTGTTAAATTGCCCTGGCAGTAATGCTGGAGTCACCGTGTGTTGTATTGCACGCCGCTGCACACGGTGAGCGCACATTTTGCACTGGCGGCCTTCCTGCACCTTCTTCTCCTCACACCATAAGGGCTTGGAGTTAAGAATTTATTTTTCTTAAATTATACATTGACTACGTTTTTACACGTGTGCCCATTAATTGTTTGTTTTGGACTGCACGGTTTATTTTGAAATTCACGGCGAGGACACGGCCACGATTTTGCTTTCTGATTTTGCTCTCACGTTTTTTGGACACTGCTATTTTTAAAGCAGTGAAGCCTAAAGGGGGTTTCGTGTATATATATATGTGTGTGTGTGTGTAAGTGTATGGTGTTAGAGTTTTCGCATTGGGGTGTGTGTGTTGGTTATGAAGGGAGGCCAAAGAAATATTGCACCCAGACTCACCTCTGGTTTGAATGTGTTTTAAACCTTTGACACGAAGACATGAATTGTTATTTTTATACAATATGTTTTGTACCTAGTGCAGTGTTGTATAGATAACACTTCAGTGATATCATGTGCCACAGCTCTATGGTTCTTTTACCCATAGTGTCGTTTCTTTTTGCTGTGCTAAGACATAACAGTGACATATAACATATCCAGACACTGCAGAAAGTATGAATATATGAAGGGAGTCGTCTTCCTTGCCCTGGATGTTCTTTTTATACAGAGTGCTGGGGCATGTCGTCGGCCCTAGGGTAACGCAGACCACGCTAGTCTAAATGGACCCATGATAAGCAAGATCTCCGATCTTCCTAACCAGCTTTTGGATCACCAGGGTCACCAATCCTCATGTAAGATTATCTGCTCTTGTCTGCGAACCCCTTGGACCAGTCACCCCAGGATTTGTCGGGGAGCTATTTACCTGGCAGACTGTGCCCGCATTTTGTGTGAAGGGGAAGCTGACATGGAATATATATTTCGTTTTAAATGCTATGTCATAATCCTTTGAACTTCATGGATTTACAGATCTCTGAAACTTAAGAAAGTTATCCATGTTTAATATTGTACAACATAGCCCATGGCAGATCACCTACATCTCTTGTTACGTCTCATGTTCGTATAAAATGCGTATTTATTAATAAAACATGCAGACGCTAAAAAAATGTTTCCTCTGATTAGCAAGAAACGTGGGAAGAACTGGAAACGGCTAAATAATTTATTACAAATTGGCTAAATGTCTGTGTTTTTTTTGTAAACTGAATCTGAACATACTTTAAAATGATTTTGTACTATTCTTTTGTGCCATGACATTTTCTCTAGCCCCCCCATTATATAAGTGATACTTGGTTAGCCAAAGTATTTTTAAATGTAATAAGTGTGTGAAAAGAAGTAGAAGTATATAGTGTACATTTAAAGTAAAAAAAACAACAAAACTCTTCAGGCTTAGTTTGTGGAACAAGAATGACAGATTCTGCATGCTGGCAGCTGATCGATTGTTAGATCAGCTCGCCAGAACGCAGGAACAATTTTTGGAACCCTTGCTTACCTGCAGGGATCAGGCATTAGACAGAGGAAGTTTATCCTCAGCTGAGTAAGAGCCCCATAACAGCTGTAGAGACACCGTTACTCTACATTCTTAAGAAAGCTGAACATTTTAGTGGAGAGAAGGTTCAATAAGGCTCAAAAGGAGTTTTCACAAGAAGGTTCGGCTAATATATTTCTGCTGATGATGCAAAACATTACAAAGTCCTACCCTGGTGTGTTGGCACCTACCAAGACCAAGAGTAGAGGTGAGAAACTCTAGCTTACTGAGCTGCAGCTGGACATCTGCAAAGACACATCCTATAGTGGTACACAGATGGAGACTCAAGCAGGAGAGACCTGGACATAATCATTCCAGAGTTGGCCTCCACCCCCGTCATACAGAGATATAGAAAAAAAAAATAGCTAAAAAATTCTCCTGCCGCAACTGAGCCATCTCCTAAAATGTACATTTTTGTGCATTTTTGTCTCCTAAAATGCTTATGTTCTCATTTCTCATGTCATATTTGTATTTGACAAGCTCATCTAACAACAGACCGGTGTAGATGGGATTAATCAAAAGCATAAAAGTCTCCAATCAACATATATATATATATGCATTTTATGAGGATGAGAACAGACAACAATGGAGAATAATATATATACAGGTCTTAAGAGTAATATTTCTGAAAAAAACAATGTGTCCATGTATTAACCTTCCTATAAATTTATCTATGGGAAGCTCCTATATTTCTCCAGCGTGCATGGTTTCTTTAACCCCTTAATGACAAAGCCCGTACATGTACGAGCTCAAAATGCATTGTTTTCAATGGGTTTAGGGACCGCCCATTGGCCTTAAGTGGTTAAAATTAAATATAAAATCGCTAATACCTTGTCCAGCCAAAATTAATTTAGCACTGGCATTATCTGTGGTATTATCTCTAACGCTATTTAGAAACTGTATTTTTTTTTTTTAAATTTAATTGCTCATTTATCGTTACCGTGTTGTCTTGTTAATAACCGAACATTGAAAAGCAAAAGGTAATAAGCTCATACATAAATAAATAGTCATTTCACTCGGCGTATGGAGTTCCACGCGCTATGCTTTTATTTGCTGGATTATGCAGAGATTTGTTCGTATACCTCGTAGAGCCCAGAGCGTGTAAAGACATGATTATTGTGTGAATAACCTCTCGGATATATGTCAGCAGTGATTTTTGTGTTTTTAAATACGATGATGGTTAAATTGGTAAAAGCAGACATACATAAAACATGCGTAGCATTTTTATAATGCATTTAGTTGGCTTATATCATGTAGGTGGAATTAAATATATGAGTTACTCTAACATGAATGCAAATGTAGGAATACCTTATAGACGATGCATCATGTTTCTATTTTCAACACCTGTCAAGTTTAATGCATTCAAATTAAAATTACGTTTATTGGGGGGTTTTTTTATATATATTTTTTTATATACGGTATAAGCGTTTCACATGCTAGCGGAAAACAGTCATCCATATTTTTTATTGACTGATTAATTACCCCCCTAATTAAGAAAAGTAGCTAAAACTCGAGATTTATGGTCTTTGAAGCTCATGCTATAAAAACTGATTATATTCAGTTTATTTCATTCCTCTCGGTTTTCTTTACTTATAATCTCTTGTTAAAAATATGGAGAAAAAAAAAATAACCCAGTTATTAAATTTTACTTAGATAACAAAATAATGTAGTTTCGGAAAAAAAGTAAACAGGTACCCCACCCCAAAAAGGACTTTATATGTCAAATGGTTGCATGGTGTGTTTATGAACATCATTTTTCAAACAGTTTGCTTAAATGTTTAATTTTAATATAAAAAGTATGAGCCAAACTTTAATCACCGTGATTCTGTTGAGAGGAATTATATCTGAATGAATTATACATTTATAGTGCTTTAAAAAGATAATATAAATGCTATGATGAAAATGAAGGTACATTTGGTCAAAGTTCAATTATCCACAGTAAAAAGTTAATTAATAATAAATAATTTAAATTCCTATTCTACTTTTAGGATGTTTTAAAATATGTTTCATACAATACAGCCTGCTTGTGCTGTCACAGCAATAAACGACTTTATTTTTGGCAAATATGATATAAGAGAATAGTCCAAATAGACCAGCGGTGTGTCAATTAAATCTCATATTCACTCTTTGTTATTGGAATCTGTTTTAATAGTTTTTTGCTTTTTTACCTGCAGACCTACTGGCAGGGGCCATAGGACTTGACCCCAAGACCTTGTGCTTGTAAAATCCTGCACCCATATACACTATACGACCTTTGGCATTGCATTCTAAATACATAGACATTAATATGAAGTTGGTCCCCCCCCCTTTGCAGTGGCTTCCACTCTTCTGGAAAGGCTTTCCTCTTTTTGGAGAGTTTCTCTGGGATTTTTGCCCGTTCATCCAGTAGAGCGTCTGTGAGGTCAGGCACTGATGTTGGACGAGACGCCCGGCTCGCAATCTCCGTTCCGGTTCATCCCAAAGGTGTTGGATGGGTTTGAGGTGAGGACTCTGTGCGGCCGGCCAAGTTCTTCCACCCCAAACTCATCCAACCATGTCTTTATGGAGCTTGCTTTGTGCAGGACTATATGATTAAAAGTATTGTGACTACCCAGAGCCTTCCCTTACGAGTCATGGCCAGGAATGCCCACTAGCAGCGAAGGAAACCCCCCCAAGACCACAGGACTTGGAGGATTCGGGTGTTGAACCAGAAAAGCCGTGCTTCACTCGGAGTTCTCTGCGTCAAATGCTTGTATTAAAATTAAAAATGTTTGGGCCCCTTTCTTCCAGTAAAGGAATATCGTAATGCTTCAGGACACCAAGACATTTTGGACAATGCTCCGCTTCCAACTTTTTGGGAACAGTTTGGAGAAGGCCCTTTTCTATTCCAGCATGACTGCGCCCCAAGTGTACAAAGCAAGGTCCACAAAACAGCACAACTCCTCAAAAGTATATATATATATATATACAAAACTGAAACAGTGCCTCATTACTCTTGTTAATTTACTTTTTAATATAGAAAAGCAAATATACCAGATGTTTTTGCTCATATGAGTTTTGGCTGCTCGGTTATCCCTGAGTGCGATTATCTCAAATGCAAGTTCTTTCTTTCTTTCCTTTTTTTTTTTAAAGTCGATTATTCTGTAGAATTTCTCTTAGGAGTGTTTTGCTTTTTGATTCTGTTCCCACAACAATCTAAGAATAAAGTTACCTGGAAATCAATAACTTAACAGAGCATGGTAGAAATGATGTTTTCAGTAATAACGACTCCCTAACATGCTGTCGGTGTCTAGTTCTTCAAACACAATATTGGTGTCACGGGCAGGTGTTTGTTTTTTTTAATTAAATTCTTTAAAGTTTAATATAAAAATGAACATGGTTTCTGTGACATTTACATCTCCATGAACAACTTTTCGATTTAATATTTTTGTTACATTTTTTTTTTTATAATTAAAAACACTATAATAACATATGCGTTCTAGATATCGGACTGTACCTTCTAGGACAGACCCTCTTTGGGACTCGAGTACCTCTGCCCTTCTTTCTTCCTCAGATGTCTCTCTTTTCTAGGAGCTCAGAATGTTTGCTGGATATGAATGTATCACAAGGTTCTACAGCCCTAAAAGACCCATCTGATCTCCAATGACAAGCTTAGACAGGTGAAAAATCAATGGAGGCCTGAGCTATGTTAGCATAGTTGCCAAAAGTCCCAAACCTAAACTCTGTAAACATATGTGGTATAGGTGAGCCAAAATCTTACTTTGGTCTCCACCACCTTTCTGTTCCAAGACGCCTGGAGCAAAAGTTGGCAAGTATGTAGAAGCACAGGTCTCCACTGGAGTTGCCATTTTGCCGCTAGTACCACAAGGGGACTATTTGGGTCAGGGGATGGGTGGCTTTGCTTCCAGCTAACTTTCAGACCAGTTCCAGGGGGTATTATACATGTAGACCTCAAAGAGCGGGTTCAGAGCATAGCAAAGTGGCCACATGGGAGCTGCAATGGAGGTCTGTGCTGTAACAGTATATACAACAGTTTGGTCCGGTTATGGGAGATAAGAGGATATTCCCAGCTGGTCTATGATCCCCATTGTCCACAAAAGCAAAACTCTGGCCAAAAATCAGGGCTGTCTCTCGAAAACGGGACAGGTATGTATCATTATGTCTAAAGAAAACCCTTTTCATTTACTCTTAACCATCATAACTGTATACAATTAATAATATTAATAGATTGTAAGCTCCTTTGAGCAGGGCCCTCCTCACCTGTTGTTAATGTTGTTAAAGTCAAATTATTCTGTACTTATTTAGTACTTGTTATGTCCACTCTACCCATTGTACATAATAAAGCATTTTATTTAATCTGAAAGATGGAACACATATTTTTCTTAAAACAAACTACAGTTTGTGGATAATATTTTAAAGCTTTAAGTTTATTTAATTAATTAATTAACAAAATCAGAGGTTTGGAAGAACAAGAATTAAAAATAAAATAATAAATGAACAATTAAACATCAGCTACATTGTTAATACATTCAGTAAATCAACTTTTTGGTTTCAGCCATGCTTTTTTTCTCTTATTATTATGTAACTAAAGATAACCAGATAACCCATTTTCTATACCTGCAACAGATAAACGTTTGAAAACCATTTTTTCGACAGTGTTTTCCAAATAATCTCCAGATCCGTTAATCCCTTCAACATTGTGTTAAATTTTCAAAACCTAAATTTTTTTAAAAAACATTCTTTACAATATTAACATCATTTGAATAAAAATTAAAAAAAATGGTATGTTTTCCATTTAAAGTATTTTTTGTAAAAAAAGAAAAAAAAAAAGAAATAAAAAAAAAGAAAATAAATGATTTTGATGAAGGTAATATGCATGCTGTTTTGTGCCTAGGGGGAAAGCTTTTTCTGTTGTAGAGATTTTTATCTTCATGTCAGTTTTTGGCAGGTGTATTGTAGCTTAATTCTCCAAAGGGTCTTTTTATTACGGTTTCAATCATAAAGCTGGAGTTGAGCAAGTTGAAAAGCAGACTTTATGCCTGGAATTGAAAAGTACATGCCAGAATCAGATAGGTCACTCTCTTCAACTGATGACAGAGTAATTGCCTTTCAAAGCGTGCCTAAAATCTGTTGGCAGACCTTCTAGGAACCCTGCAGGTTCTGCTTATCTTTCTGATTATTGTTGTATTCAGAAGGACTTTGTCAGGTAACCCAAGAACCTTTACTCTGTGAGTCAAGAAGTAAAAAAACAAAATTAAAGAACACAGTTTTTACTCATATGTTTAAAGTTGCTGCACTCTGTTTAGTCTGCTTTTTCCAAGTATTTCTAAAATAGTGTAAGTTGTGGTGAGTAAAGGTGATGGAAAACCCTTCCACTTAAAATTAAGGGGGTATTATTAGTATTATTAAACACTCATCTACAGACACCAGACAAGCCAGAGGGCTTGTTTTTCCCTCAGACATCTCATGGTGCTGCCACAACCACAAGGGATTCTGGGTAGGCGCATGCAAATAATGTCAACAACGATCACCTTTTGCCTCTGTATCCACTTTATACATGGAATGAATAGACTTGTGCATTCGGATTCTTACGAATAGCAAATTTACTGAATTTTCATCCATAATCCATGGGTCTACATTCTCTCACACTCTCATTCAATCTCTCATTTCGATCTCTCGCTCTCTCAGGCTCTTTAAATGTTTCCCTATCATCTCTGCGGACCACTTCCGCTTCTGCATCTTCTTCCGCATCCTTATGTGCATCTTCTTCTTCACTACCGTTCTCTTCTATCTTGTCCCTTCATTCTATGTGTGTTTAAATAAAGGTATTAGACTTTTGCATTTGGATTCATACAAATTTTAATTTTAACAAAGTTTGCCCGCTTCCTCCCGTGTCTTCTTTTTTTCGTCTGCTTCTCCAGGCCTGAACCAGGTCCCCTAGGTGCACTTCCGCAAAAAGGGACAGAACTTCTGGCCACCTCTGGGAGAAGAAGAGAGAGTCTGTCTTCATGGTGGGCCAGAAAAATGCAGATGGACTACCAAAGAAAGAGAGGTACAGAAATGCAGATCTGTCTGTATTATTCTGGTCTCTTGGAGAACTTTCATGAATAAACAAAAGGGTGGAAGCCTTTTTGCGCAAGTGCTTTGGGAGGCCTAGTTAACAGAGCTGATAACTAGGAGAAGCGGATGAAGAAAGAAGACAGAAGACAGAAGAAAAGGCAACAGAAAAAGCCAAGCCGTGAAAGAGGAGATAGGGAGCGTGAGTGAATATGAATGACAACTAATTTTGTTTCCAGCCGTTGAATATATAATCGAGCAGCAGTTTGGGGTTGTCAGTCAATTCTTATTTAAAAAAGTTATCTCTTTACAATTTTCAGTTGTCACAGTAGGATAAAGATTGGGGATAATTAGAAATTAGATTTTATGTTGAATAAAAGTGCATTTGAGTTTTCTGGCTTCAGTGATTTCTGTAGTAAGAGTGATTGTCATTTGAGAAATTCAATTTTTTAAATTTATTTGTGGATAATTTGCTTTGTTAACACATAATCTGTTACCATGTTTGGTAATTGTTCTTTGCAAACTATTGATTAGCGCTCAGAGCTATTTGTTAAATGAACCATTATGCTTAACACGGCACTTTGTCTGATTTTATGTTATGCACGGAATAATTATGCTTAACCACAGAGCGTTTTGTACGAGTCTCTAATGAATTGTACAACAGAGAAGTTTAAACTGTGCAACTAAACCAAAAGGTAAAAATTCAGACGTGCTTGCAGTCTTCATTAAGTACAATCAGTGGCGGTGCTAAGTGGGCCAAGGGGGGCCACTCTAAATGATGTCTGGCCCCCTATGTGCTACTGAATAAAATTAAATGCAGTGGCATGTTCAGCTGGAACACAGATACTGGAAAGGAGACATAGGACTTCGGAGACTTGTCCACAAAGGCTGACCATGGCAACAGGAATCAAGCAGGTCGCAATGAAGTGGACCAGGAAGCAGAAGCACAGACTAATGTAGGCAGAGACTAGGTCACAACAGGCCGGGCCAGGAACCATGGGACAGACAAGAGCCAAGCTAAATTAGTAGACAATAATTGTGGCTACAGGCTACTTTCTTGTCAGGAACCAAGAAGAGCTCAATAAATACACAAGATAAACTCAGCAACAGACACCAACAAAGGCCCAAAGTTTAATTGGCGGAAACTGCCAGAAAATCTGAGGTCAAAAGTGTTGGTGACGTTGTCCGTGCGTACGGGGTCATGTGACCACATTACATGACGAAGGCCTGGAATCGGGCCTACTAGCGAAACAGAATTTATTTGAGGTTGAGCTTCACAAGGTCTGATCTCAGAACTCTTTATTCAGATCTACAAATGTTACCCAGATTCCAAAAGTAAACCACAGCAGGCCCTGCTGGCTTAGAGCTAAAATAAAATCACATTTTCACTCACCCTCTCTCAAACTTTAGTTCTCGTCCACTCTCTTATGCTCTCTAAATGTTTTCCATACCTTCTCTGTTGACCACTTCCTCATCTTCTCTCTTTTATTTTCTATTTTCTGCCCCATCTCCGCGGACATAACCTGGCGAGAACTTCCGGCAAAATGGCTGCGCTTCTGGTGGCTTCTCTCACCTGATTGGGGGAGGAGGTCACCAAAAGCTCCGCCATTTTGGGAAAATTCACTTTAGGGCAAAATGATGGGCAGGGAACATAATTTATTGCACGGAAAGGAATGGGCGGAAAAGGAACCGATATATCTTTCTGAATTGTTTTTTTGCCCGTTTGCACAAAAGATAAAAAGCTAAAACTACCATGCATGGAATAGGCATATATTATATTTTTGGTCTGAATAAGGAGGACAAAATTTGCATATTAAATGGGATGAAGGATTCTTATCTGCTATCACATTCTATGTTTATATATATATATATAATTTTTTTAATTGACTAAAGTTTTCTCCCCATATAACCCACTATATATTACATTTATAATATATTTAAAGTTTTCCTTTTGGGATCTAATATTATATTTTTAATTAGTTTCATAATGTGTACAACCTGTGGTCCTATTAATTTGTTCCCACGAGAACCCGTTCGACTTCTGAAAACTACAGCGTTTAAAATTGCTGAAATATCAATAAACAATTTAGTAAATCTCCTAAACAAATTCAGCTTGATGTTCTGAAAAACGGGCCATGTCTTAATCACCATTTCAGTTCCTCTTACCCATTTTCCACTAATAAACTCTACAGGGAATCAAGAAGTCTTAGGTCATACACTTGCCCGGGAAATATTTTTTCCTACTGATATTTTATCATTGTTAATAATTCTTTTCACGACACCAAGGTGTCAAGAGATTTTTCTCAAAAAAAATGAAAAATTGTGCAATTTATACCAAATGTAAACGTCAGTATTTATTGCTGCCAATTAAGAGTTTTCTGGGAAAACTTAATAAAGTTGAATAACCAGCATTATTCCAATGTGTATTCCTATCATTATTAGGCGAATAAAGATGAAGAACTTGTTATTCTATCAAATCGTGCAGGGTATCGTGTTAATCTTGACGTTTTCACCAAAAATAGTTCAATACTTAATTATAAAAATTAAGCAGCTGCTATACATATATACGAAAACAATAAGTGGTATAATTATTTTTTTTTGGGTCACCTTGAAATCTTGTCCCCCGTTTGGGACTGTCCAACAGAAAATGGGATGGTTGGGGGATATGCACTGCAGGTGCTGAACAGGAGATCCCTTATTTTATTTCTAAGCTTATTTTGGTGTGAAATTGGAAAATACATAAAAAAGGGGATCTTAAGGTTTTTTTCTTCCCTATTGTTAAAAGAGTTCCTTCTCTTTACTTCAGCCTTATGAAGGCTGCTCCAACCAATCAACAACAATCAGCAACTAAGTATCCGAGAGAGATAACTTAATAGCGAAAAATAATCGCGCGGATCTTGATGACACGGAGTTAAGACGACTATTGCTTATTGTACTCCGTAAAACATTATTATACACATTTATTTACTATGTAGAACAGCAAAATATAGGATTTGGGAACATTTTAGGTCTGCTGTTCAGAAAGCCTATGTGACGGTGATATGGAGGAGGAAGGAAATTAGCTTTATCATATCTCAGATTTAATGTAATAGATATAAGGCTATCCCGAATCTAAGACGAGAACAAGGACTAATTAAGATTTGAGTCTTTACGTCAAACAATGGGCAGAATATATGGTTCTTATCTGCCATCCGATTCTATGTTTCAGCTTCCACAAAGTAAAATAAAAAGCCCTTAATAGTAGAAACAAAAGCCACAAGCCACACATACATTAATAAATGTGTTTGATTATGAAAAAGCTACAAAGGCAACAGTTCCCCTTACATAATTAAAAAGGAAAGAGTGATCTACCCTTAGTATTCAAGATGCCAGTATTAAAACTACTCTTACCTAGCACACCATTGACTTTGCATTAAATGTTCTTTCCCGTCTTAATGCTTTTAAGCATTAAGGCCTGGGACAGGACAGAGAAGGTGAGAAGGTTCAAATGAGGGGTTATGGCTTTGATTGTGAGCAAGAAACACTGGTTTTCATTAATTTGGCCCCTCTGCACTGCTCTGCTCTGCTTGCCAGGTTTTGATGTCACAGAAGGGCCGTTTGCTGAAAGGTCTATTGGTTTAAAGTGGACCAGGAGAGGTTGTAGGAGGTCTGACTACTGAGATGTAATATAGAGAAGCTGGACTGGTGAACATGAGGCAGTCCTAGCACTCTGAGACCAGTAGCCACTTGATGGCGAAGGTGTGCCCAAAGATATAGCCGCTGACCACATGCTGCAGCTCTTCTAGCGGCAGATCGGGTGAGTGTGGGGTAGCGATGGCCAAGCTACCATAGAGGACGTCTTTGGAAGAATGACAGGACTCTGTTTCTAAGCAGCTTCCGTATCTCAATAAACCTTTTAGTTTTGCTTTACGCGACAAAGGAGCATTGAGGGGACAAATAAAGTGGCAGATAGGTTTATTGTACTTGCCTTTTAGATGATGCAGCACTTATCGGGTGATATTTTACGAGGAACTCTAGGTGGAACAACAACTTTAAACTTTTCTTGCTGAAAAGAGCATTTAAATGCAATTATCTGGATATCCTAAACTGGTTTGACCAAAATAACTAACTTTTGTTTCCACGTGAATAGCCATATTTCTTAAAATTAAAGTTGAACATTTCCTAATAGTTAAAAAGATACACTTCGGGAACTTTAATAATAACCGGCTGAAACCTCCCTATAAAATCCTATATAATGGAAGTCGTGCATAGTTAATTAACTGCTAAACGGCAGCATGAC
Source organism: Spea multiplicata (assembly GCA_009364415.1). Lineage (NCBI taxonomy): Eukaryota > Metazoa > Chordata > Amphibia > Anura > Pelobatidae > Spea > Spea multiplicata. The sequence goes on from VKOC01046986.1 coordinate 43,773, forward strand.
CTAAAATGTTTAATTAAAGATGCTGATTAAGATACAATTACACAATACAATATCCCCCTGACCAGATCACGCATGAATTTTCTTTTTTTAACAGCTAAGAAGAAAAATGATGACTTAATAACTTGTTCTTGTGTTTGAATCAAGCTCTGGGCAAAAGACGACTATTAAGATAGGAAATCGAGCAGAGCCATCTCCCTTTGAATGATAATTATTTCAATTATTTTAGCCTCTTATGATTGATTGAAATTCTTTAAAGCACCCATATTACTGCTATTTTTTTTTTGAGTAGTCTGTCTGTATCTATTATCTTGACATTGTGTGAAAACAAGGACAAAAGGGCAAGCAAGGATCAAGAATGACTTGGGTTTGGCTCACCAGTGTTGGATATGGATTTTTGTTGTACGTGTTTAAAAGACAGTCTTAGTCACATACAGCTCTGTATCTCATGGTAACAAATATGTACATCAAATAAACGCAAGGCTTTAGTACTATATGTAGGCCAAAGAACGCAAACTTGCCAAGCAAGACATGGCATCGCCTTGGGGTTAAGAAATAAACACCGTTACTTACCCTACATTAAATTCCCAAGGGAATGCCGGTGAGTATATTTAGGGGCTACAAAACCCAAAATGTTGATTATATTGTACCTGACTGGAGGGAAAGAAGGGGCGATCTTACCACAACCCCCCCCCCCCGTTTGATAGGGGCCCTGAGGATGCCTGTTTCATTTTTTTAAAATGTACTTATTTTCACTAAATATAAGTAGAGTGCTAATTAAAATACGGAGGGCATTTAAGTTTTCAGTCAACTTACATGCACTCGCCTGTATCTCGCAAAAAAAACAAAAAAAAAAAACAACTCAGTTGAGTCAGGTCAGCCAAGTTTAAACAAAAAAAATAGTATGTATTTATATTGTTTATTCCACCTCTGGTGGAGCCTTTGAAATATGCTCTGACGTAATTGAGTCACAACATACAATTCTGCCATGGAGTGCTTATTTTTTCCGACTGTGACAAGATAGCACAAATTAAAGTAAAGAATTTGGCGAGATAAGTAAAGTAATAAAAATCACCAAAGTAGAAGAACAAATTTTGGAACAAAGCCTGACGCATAAATTAGACGTTTCAGCCATATTTTTTTCTTGAACGGGCAGTTGAGTAATGTGAATGCCATATGGAAGTAAAAGGATCAAAAAAAATGCTATTGCTTTGTTTTGATATACTTATACTTTTTGTTTGAATTCATTTTTTTTCCTGACAGCATGAGACACCAATTAAAATATATTAAAATTAATTAGGCATCACAGAGATCTGTAGGTTCCAATCTGACTGATCATTTTTCTTTTACGAAACCTTAAGGGGATAATCTGCGAAGAAAGAATGTTTCGGAGAAAAATGATCAACAATACTAACCGTACAATCTTATATTTCTAAAGTTATTTTGCAAATCTGTGGAATTCAACATTGTTCTTCGCACTGGGAAATGCTCAGATCCCTTCCCTGAAATGATTATTTAATTTTGTGTGGCCCCAAGCTGCATGAACTCTGCTTTTGCCCTTGGAAGACTGCTTCTAACGAGACACCTCCAGGCAATCGGACATCAGTAGTTTCGTTAGTTGGGCGAGGAATAATTGAGGGCAGTTGGATCCTAGAAAGAGCTGTGGAGGGAACTTTACTTAGGTTGCCTTTTAAGTCTGTGTGTAGCCCCAGGGCCTGGTTAGGACCCTAATCCTGCATGCAGGTACTTACCTAAGGTCTGCGCAGCTCAGAGAGGAAGGAGCAGCAGCTGCCCCATCAGCATCTGCCACCGGAGAAGATTCCGTGGAAGATGTTTGCAGTAGTCTGGCCCCAATTCTTGACTTGAACAGTAGAGCGGGGTTCCCGACACTAGATATCCCTGACTTCGCCTCGGGTAGCACTACCTGCAAAAAAGTAATGGCCCCGCCAAGGGCGCAAGCATTTAGGAACTCAAAAAAATAAGGGAATGGGACTGTTTGAGTGGCATATTTTGGGTTAGTGTGAATTACAGTGTGAGATGTTCTTCTGTTTATTCATTGTTCTCATTACTTTAAAATATTTTTACGTATAATACATAGAGGTTTTCATGCCCTGTTAGGTGTACTCTGTGTCAGTGGGATGAAAGGTACACTATATGACCAAAAGTATTTGGACACAAGTGTTAATTGAATATAAATATATATTATATATATATATATATATATATATATATTCCTTAACTTTGGTTAGATCTTTTGTGGTGGTTAACATAAAAAGCTGTGGTTCATCTAAGCACTTGATTCCATTGACAATTCGAAATGCAAGCAGGTGAATAAACATGATAAGCTCCAGCATAAATTTAAATGAAAATCACCTTGTTTTATGTAATGTTTTATAGACTAAAACGAAGTCTAAATATAACAAAGCACTCTGAAGTGCAGAGATAAATACGACTACGTAGCATGCGTATCCTTTTAGTTTTTATGTTACAGAATTATTTAAACTTGCAAAGTTTAGACAGAAAGAGCTTGCGCGTTAGACGTTGAAGAAGGTTCTTGTGTATTTTTATATATTTTCTCAATCTGCATTAAAAACAATCTTGTTAAATACTGGAAAATGGCAATTTTTATTTACAAAAACTGTCCACGGTAGGCTACCCGTAGCCTAGTTCCCTGTTCTGGGGAGTAGCATTATAAAGGGGTCTAGCCTTAGTAGGTGGGAACTGGGCAGGGAAACAGAAGGATGTTGACAGGACATGGGCCTGAAGCGCACACGATCAAAGACTACTCCTCTTCCCGGAGAAAGAAGCAACGGACCTAGAGACCCAGAGAAGCAAAGCTTCACATGGAGAATTCCCAAGAAAACAATGTTAACAATGCAGCCAATAAATGAGAGCTAGGTATTAACCTGCCATATTTATGGCTAGGGTGGTCCTTTTGCCAGGTGCCCATATGTACCAGGCTGTCTTATTGTGAAACTGAAACTTTAACTAACACGATTAATGGTGTTATGATCAGTAAAATTTTTGGTATTTAAAAATTGTACTTTTTACATTATGTGCAACACTGATGAATATGTTCTCACTATTTAATTTAATAAATGATCAAAAAATAACACGATAGATGTTAAGAAAAAAAAAAAGATAAAAAAATCAAATAATATCAACAGCAAAAAAAGGAACAAATATAAATGACTTAAAACATAATGATAACATTTTCCATTTAGCTTAAAATACTCAAACAGGATTTTGAGTTATGTTATAAACTTCATACAGAAAACTCTGTATTTATCACCAGTGAAAGCGAGTATATCATTAGGGAACCTTTAAGTAGTACAAAAGATTGTTTGCTGTGTTTTAGACAGCATTCCGTTAAAAAAAAATATATATATTTTTTCTTGTGTTCCCTTATGGCACATCAGTGTCTTGATTCCCCTCTCATTCAACAGAAAAAGAATAAGGTACATCATTATATCCGTAATAACCTATCCCTTTTATTATATAGCAAGCACCTTTTCTGATAAAGTCCCACCGGATCATGGAATATAATATAACGCTACATCAAATACGCCAGAATAAAAGTGTTCTGAGTTGACTATTATATCGATAAATGATGTATCACAGAGCCGGCTTTAGGTGTTCTGGCGCCCTGTGCGGACTACTCCTCTGGCGCCCCCCCATCCCAAAAAAAGAAATGAAAAAAATCTTGTCACAAAACTCCCCTTTCTATCCCTCTCCCCCTTTATCACTATCTACGACCTCTGCCCCTCTCACTGCCCCCTCTGCCCCTCACTGCCTTCCCCCTGCCCCTTCTCACTGCCTCCCCCCTCTGCCCCTTCTCACTGCCTTCCCCCCCTCTGCCCCTTCTCACTGCCTTCCCCCCCCTCTGTCCCCATCTCACTGCCCCCCCCCTCTCATTATCCTTACTTACCTTGTTGAGTCCTGCGGTGGGATGCAGGAGGCGCCCGTCTTCCCCCTCTGCCGCGGTGCACGCTTCACAGCTGAGCGCCGGAATATGACATCATATTTCGGTGCTCAGCATGAAACGCCGACACGGTGACGGAGAATGTATTTCTTCATAAATAATGAGAAAATTTAGCTGACTGCTCAAAAAAAACCCAAACAGTAAGGGGGGGTGGGGGAGAATAAGAAACGCAAAACCTGAAGGGCAACTGTTTATTCCTAGTATCAGATTAAAAAAAACGTTTTCGAAAATATTGCAAAAACTTTTTGGGTGTCAACCTCATGGCACCCAAAAGATACCCGGATTGACCTCATCCCCTCAAGAAGAATGACTTAAAAGTGTAGGGGGGGTAGATAGGGGTTCTTATTTCTATTTTGATTTTGCGTTACATGAAAAAATATTTAGGGTGTTGTAATTATTCTTAACCGCTGTCAAAATGGGCAACAGGGTGGTGGCCAAAGTTGCCCCCCAAGTGGCATTTCTTTCACATCCCACTGGGAGTGGGATAGGGGTGAGAGGGGGCACAGCTGGGGGTCTATGCCTCCCATTTGGTTTTTTTTGTCTATGTAGCTTATCTAAATATATATATATATATATACTCCCCTAATGATTATTTAATTGGCACATCTAATCACCTTGGGAGGTCCAGGAAGCTGTACATCAAATCACTTGGGGATGTCTCGGGCTCTGTAGCCATGTTTTCAAGGGGCGTCCAGTGGCCTTAAAGGCCTAAATGAAACATACATGGGTACTACTGCTAGCCAGGGCTCGGTTGGTTTACATGCCAGTCAGGGGCTTAGCTACTCGGCACCCAACTCTCCGTGCCTCCTGGATTAATGACCTTTCATCGTACGTAGATCTTCTTGAAAGTCAACCTCCTGCCTCCACCACTGGCCATTTTTTAACTTCACCATTCTTCAATAAGGTACTTATGAAAAAAAATCCAGAAAGCAGCCAGAAAGTATCAAAACTAGTTAAAAATCCTCATCAAAGACACACATAATCGTTTAAAAAACAAAACAAAACAGTCAAACATGTTTAACCCCTTAAGGACAATGGGCGGTCCCTAAACCCATTGAAAACAATGCATTTTGAGCCTGTACATGTACAGGCTTTGTCATTAAGGGGTTAAAAAATCTGCAAATCTGACCCCCTGCTGTTTTGGTATTGAGAGAAAAAAGAAATCATTGCTTTATTTTTTAATTACCTGCCACAGATGTTAATAAAATATGGACATCTAGGGCTCAAGTACAGCCCATTCTTTATCATGATTTCGGTGTTAAATCAAGTTTTAAATAGTTAACTTTATACTATTCGTATAAGAACAAAATGATTTTACTAGTTGCATCCTATAACAAAAACTATAAGTCTTTAGTTTTTAACTTTGGCCATTAATATCCTTGGCAATGTTTGTAATGCCCGTAATTCATTTTTTTTCAGCCCAATAATGTCTGCCACTTTATTGCCATATGTTCTTGTAAAAGTGTCCAGAAGCCAATTAGAAAGTCTTTGCGTGTACGCAAATTTCATAATCTTATGAGGAAAAATAATAGAACCTTTTTAAAGGGAAACTGTTTCTTTCTAAATATCTTAATTTTCTTTAAAATATTATATATTATTATTATCTAAAATATATATATAGTATAGATCAGCCGCGTTACCCCCGTCTGCTGTAAAGACTCAAACCCTACGTCATCTGTACGTCGCTCGGTTAGACATTTCCTAAGTCATGTTTCCCCCATGGCATACATTATTTTTAAATCTATCAATGTATTTTATATGGAACAGAGACCGTTAAGCTCTCATACTTTTATTAACTATAATAATAGGATTTGTAGCCATGTGATTAGCCCCTGGCATTGTCAAAAGAATGATAGTTCTATACCATTTTGTTTTTATAGAAAACCAACAAAATTCATACTCTGAAACTCTATCACCAAATAGTCCTTAAAAAAAACTCCTTACAGCTCTTTGATATGTCTATAAACATACCTAGTGGATAATATATTAATGGAAGAAAACACAAAATAATTGAAAACAACATGTGGGATTGCAAAGTAATAAACTGGATGAGCTTTTAATATCAAGCATCGGACCTCTTGTGGAGCGTAGATCTTTGTAGCTATAGAAGATATAAAAACTGCTAAATTCTTCATCAAATAGTCATAGAAAAAAAAATAACTATACATATCTTATAATTTAACCAGCACCAGTATGTATACCATTACTTAGAATAAATATTCTAAATATTTTTATATATATATATATATATTCAAAATAAGTATTTTGGGATAAATGTGCTGTGTATTTTATGTTCTTTAACAGATAAAATGGGATATAGAATCAGGTTACTGGTTACCCCCAAGAGGAACCAAGGTGACTCGCAGAGCCCACTCGTCGTACCCTTGACTTTCATCTTTTTTTCTGATAGAAACTGGGGGTAAAATACAGAAAATTAGTGGCATGGAGCCCATCTGTGCCCCTTCTATCCCATGTCACGTGGGCTGCAGGGGATTGAGAATATACCTCACCACTCAGGTAAGAGGAAAAATGTCCGTCTTATGCACATGTTGGATACAACCGGTTAATTCAAGATCACTTATCTTCTGAGGGCCTTTGAATCTTTATCTTTGAACCCTGCGAATGGGAGTTCCTCAAAATAAAATTATTAAAAATGGCAGATGATGTGGAAAAAAAAGACAGCATCGGCCTGTCGGAGTAGGATTATATGCTCCTGTGCGCAAGCAGCCCTAAGTGTTTCGATGATACATGACCTCACCTATAACTTGCAAGTTGTAACATGCTAGGGCCTTGAACTCCAGCTGCATCTGATCAGTCGAGTTAACTGCTAACTCGACTGACCCCTTGCGCCTTATTTTGCCCAAGTAAGATCAAATAAAAAGAATATAGCTGGCGGTCGCAAACACATCAAAAGCACGACAACAAGGACTTGTAGCCGCTTGGCATGTCATCATTATCATCGACTGAATTGCGCACTTTTTCTTGAATCGTGCAAGCTGTAATGTCAAGAAGTCATGTGGCCTCGATGACACGATGCTTGAAAAACAGATAACCACAGAAACTCAACTGCTGCTGGCTTAGAGAACATAAACAATGAAGAGGTAGAATTTACGGATTCCACCATGTCTGAAAAGTAAAATGCAATCTTCCAAAGAAAACCATTTTGCACCAACACTTCCGATTAAAGGCCGTGAAGAAAAAACTATACCTGTCTTGCATCAACATTGTCCATCATCATCATCATCCACCTTCTCTATATAAGATCATTTTTTGACAATGTGCTTCAGCCTGTTCCAGATTATAGAAAACGTACCTGCTGTAAGAGTAGCCACTACTTTGTTGTCATCATCATTATCACTGCCACCATCATCATTATCACTGCCACCATCATCACTATCACTGCCACCATCATCACCGTCTAACAATGAGAAATACTGGAGTTCAAAATGTTAGCCATTGATGATCCTTTTTTGTTTGCTTAGAATAAAGTATTGCAGATGTTACTGACATATCTGGGAGAGACAAAGGGCATTTACTTTATTTTTAATCCTCACCCACTTTACGGGAACAGAATGGGGGGGGGCTCAGGTTGGAGTCATTTTATACAATTTAAACCTTCATGCCCCTGAGCATGGTATGGGTGTCAAGGGGTTATACTTTGCCCATATACATTTTAGGCTCATTTAATTAACCACCTACCTGCTGTTTAATAGGGGTCCTGAGGACTTTTCTTTTTTAAAAAAATATATAAAAAAAGATATCCTAAACCCCTTAGGAGTGCAATTTATTATTTGGATAATAAATAATACTACTTGCTTGCAATTTCAACTCCTAGCCACTTGACTATACCGCAGGTGAGTGTGAGTGATTTCTTGCTACAGCGACTTGGACATTTCTCCAACTCGTGTGAATTTCTTACTTGGAAGTCGTATTTTTTTTTTGCCAACTTGTAAATACAATAAACAGAACCTGTTGTTGTTGTTGTTTTTGTTTTTTACAGACTTATCCTGGCATAATCTGATTACATATTCAATGAAAATATTGCTTACATAATTTAAACAGAATAAATTAAATTATCATTTCCAAGCAACATACACTTTCTTTTTTTTTTATAATTATGCAGATATATTCAAGAATTTTAATGAAAGCGATTTCACATTTAAAGATCATTACAGATAAAAGGCAAATTATCATCAATAATATTTCTCAGGTCCATATCTGTAAATGCGCTGTATTAATTACTTAGGAAATTATAGAATAGCATTTTTTTTTTATATTGAATCTAAAAATGCAAACAGGTCACTTAGTGCCTAAATTACTTGTATAAATTGTAAAAAGGCATTTTATTTCAAAGAAGACATTTAAGATCTTACAGTTTGTTAAAGTCGTCATTAACTGGGCTCCAGGGAACTTTACAAAATAAATAACGTCTTCTCTGCTTAATTAACCATTTCTTGTTAAAACCAGAGACTAATTGTTTTAAATTAATTGGTTAGCCATACAAAAAAAAACAAAAAAAAACAATTATTTTCTCATAAAGACGTTAACGGAAATTAAAAATAGATTTTTTTTAAAAAAAAAGAAAAAACGATGTTTTTAGAATTATCAGGGACAATATTTCAGTTTTATCTCGACGCGCAATTGTATTAAAAAAACCATTTACCGAAGACATGCGTTTTATGGGACAATAATATGAATAGGAAACCCGACACGGAGACTGCGGATTGGATCAGATAAGGGGATGGAAGTCACTTTAAGTCAGTTGGATTTAAAATATTCTAAGAATAGGTTCTAGGAAATGAATTCTGTTTAAAGGTTCCCTGCATCTGCTTCTAATTCATTTAAATGCCGCTATTTGTATTTGAGTTTGAGGCAAATCAGCCTGTTTTTGTTCTATTATGTTACATTATAAATCCCTTAGCAGGCATTTTTGGAGCAATATTCTCTGCCATTATAAAATGACAGGACAATATGCAAATGTCAGAACAGCAATCTAATGGTGTTTTTCCCAAAAATGATGGTGCCATATTGTAACGAGATTAATAACGTTCGAGATTCGTCAAGACAGAAACATCCAACAATGCGGGGGGGGGGAATGTTCTAGTTAAATATATAGCCTTTGTGTGCAATTGATTCATTTGTTTTACTTATAAAACTATAAACTAGAGGCAATTTTATATTTAAAAATGCAAATGTGTTAACGCTGTAAAATATTATTTATAAGAACCATTTGTTAAATACACTTATTTGTAATCCAGCTTGTTGTTGTCTCTCTATTCCCTTAACCTACCAAGATACTTTTTCGATCACAATACCCTTTACCATTTATAAATGTATTACTATTCGAAGAGCGGTGTTCCAATGAATTTTATGTCTGTTATAATTGGATAAGGTTATACATACCTCCCAACACTCCTAGTTTATGTAGGACAACTCTAATTTTGAGGCAGGTCCCTTCTTGGCTGCCCCACTGTCTCACCTTTACGGACAACTGGGATCATGGACCTGATAAGAAGACCCTCTAATCTCCTCCGACCAACCCAAGGAGTGGTAAAATCAGTAGAGGTGTGTGCTGTTGTAGGCCAGATCTCCATAGAAGTTCCTATGCGGCCACCACAAGGTGACTCCTCAGGGGAGGGCGATCCCACTCATCCCACCCACTCCTGTCTCTAGCCCGGCCCACTCCCATATTTGACCCCCTCCCAACACAGGTGACTTGATTATATTGACTAAATGATTATAGGGCATGTTCAGGATGGGGCATTGATTACATTGACTTAACAAAGCCCTTGCATTGTGGGTGGGCTTCTTGTACAGGGGAGAGCAACACCCGAGCAGCCCTGCCAAAACCCTCTCTACCCTGTATCGTGCATACCAATGGGGCCGAGAGCCACACTGCCTCTGAGTCCCGGGATATGGTGCCATTTCTGGGCACACAGATGTAGGCTGCATGTCAGGACTGCAAGGGAGCAGAAGAGCTCTCACTGGCCAGTGTGCAACCAAGGTAGAAGTGTGGGGGTTGGGTGCGTGTTAAAGTAATTAGCAATTAGTAATTAGCATATGTATATCTAAGTTGGTTTGGTAGTGTGTGTATTTAGGTAAGTGTGTTATTCTATGTGTTAGTGTGTTTTCAATGAAGTACCTTAGTGTGTGTTTAAGTAAGTGTGTGTGAATGACATTGTGTTTAAGTATGTTAGTACGTTTGTGTGTGTATTTAAGAAGGTATGTTTGTGTGTGTTTAAGTAAGTATGTTAGTGTGTCTGTGCATGGTACTGTGTTTAAGTATGTTAGTATGTTTGTGTGTATGTATTTTAAGCAGATATGTCACTGTGTGTGTTCAGTATGTATGTTAGTGCGTGTTAGTGTGTGTGTGTGAGTGTGAGTGTGTGTGCGCATTTTACTGTGTATCTATGTGAGTATATTATGTGTGTATCATAAGTATGTTACTGTATGTAAGTTTGTGACTGTATGTGACTGTGTTTGTGTATCTAACATGTTACTGTGTGTGTAAGTATACTATATGGACAAAAGTATTGTGAAAAAAGGTATTTTTCCTCCCACCCCAGCCCCCCCCCCCATAACAAGACAGGGGTAATTACTAGCTTTTGACTCCAGATGAGAACCTTACCTAGCTGCCCCTTTTGCCCTATTAATAGCCTAAGAGTATAGAAAAAGACACCAGGACTAAATTGCTTGATAGCTGAAAATAACCTTATTTGTACTTTAAATATTCTTAGATTTCTAGTGTATTAAAAGTAATTAAATTTATTGAATGGAACTAAACGATATGCCAGAACTGCTCCTAACCAGAAGGATATGCCAGTTACCCTTCACAAACTGAGGCGTTGTCATGGAAAATGAACAACTTTGCTCTTTTACACCGCGGACAAAACACATGATAAAGTGCTGGAAAGAGTTACCGATCTTTGATATAAAATCATTTAGCACCGGGAACATTTTTTTTTCCCTCTGCCACTTGGCGGCTTCTAACATGAAGTAATACCTTCCCTGAAGTATTTCTGAGTCTGCTTGATAAGGGCACTTGAAATACTAAAAGCTATAATCTTTTTAAAAAGGGTCAAAGGAAGCAATTTTAGTAACATTTCAATGGTTGGCTTATTGCTACTGAAGAGAGAATTAAATGCCACTCTACAAGTAATTTTTCCACTTGATCTCAAGGTACAGATAACTATTTTGACTTTTCTTCCAAGAAACTATTCAAGACAAAGCTATAACTTCATGGAATAGTAAAAAAAATATGGAAATTTCCAATACTTTTTTACTTAGAATATTATGTATGTAATGATGAATTATTTAGTGTTTACTGGCATTTTTATTTATCGATTCTTAAAGAGAAAATGTAATTTATTTCCAGTTTTTAATAATCAAGAAGGACACCTGGGGATTTTAGGGGCTTGACCCGGAGTCTCCAAGTAAACCAATACTTCCCAGAGTCTCCCGGGCGGGGGAGTTGGGTTTAAGCCACACCCACTCCCTGCCCATTTACCCTCCTACTCCTTGCCCACTTAAGGCTATCTGTGGACAGCCTTGTCTCATGCACAGCCAGCCCCATCTCCCCATATGGATAGTCCCATTTCCCGAAAAGCCACTCACTCGGAATAGGGAGCGCTCCAGGTGGCCTACAATGGAAAGTTCCCAGGTATGTATATATTCTGTATGAGAGATCTTGTATCTTGCTGGCACATAACATGTTCTCGCTCTAAGACATTTGTGGGAATAGCTTTATAGAGGAACTGTGCAGTTTTACCGCTAAAGGCTCATGCGCAGTCTTCTAAGACAATGCTGGTAGAGTCCACAAAGTGAGTTACAACATGGCGCATGGGCTTAATTCAAGGCAGCCCTTGTTGAGGGATAATGGTAAATGCATACTTTCCCTATTTAGAAGGGGAAGTTCTTTTTTAGGATCCAAATCTCCCTTTCTTTCTATCTTTTTTTTAGATGTCCCCATTTCTAGGAGCTCAGAAGGTTTGGTGGGTACGAGGTTATGGTGGTGGTGTACAATAATGTGCATAGAAACATTGAATAAACAGGTTTCCATTGTGCAAATGCCAAATTCATACATAGCTATCCATAGGTCAACATCTGACATAAAAATTAAAGGTGGGTGTCCCTCTTTGAGGGACACTTTGAGGCAGGAGGTTTAAACATATATGGGATAGGCATACGACTCCTGAATCAAAGACGAGACCAACGACTGATTCCGGCTTGAGTCTTTACAGCTACTAGATAGGCCACGTTCTATCTTTCTGCAAGTTAATAATAAGAATATTAAAAATAGTCATAATAATCAAAACATAACACGAGTTTTATGTTACAAAGTGAAAGGTTTACTGCTGATAGTCTAAGTTCTTATTCTATTACAGTAGCCATGGAGACAATTGACCTTATTCGAAATTGAACCATTTTATTTTTTTCCTTGTAAACTTGGTAGGTAACTCATAACAATCTCCTCGCTCCGAACTGCTTAAAATAATCTTCAGTACGAGCGCCTATATGGAACATTTTACTTCTCAACAGGATTTGCTGCATGAACGCTAACGCCATAAAATGATTAGGGATGCCTGGTTAGCTTACACCGTAGCAGAACTTTCTGTAGAATAAGCCGTCTTTCTCCCCCCATTGTCTGCCCGCGAACGTTTAACGGCGATTATAGAAATACCGGATTTTCTTTTGCATCAGGGAATTTATTATGAAGGAACAGCAACAACTTATTGGATATAAGTTGTGCCGGTTTATTATAATAAGAAAGTGCTCTTCTTGAGTGCAATCAGAATTTACTTCCACTTCATGAAAACAGCTGGTGTTTGCATGTTCTATTGAAAGGAAACATTCCCATTCAGAACTCATCGCAGCGTTACATTTCGTATTCCGAATCCTTGAATATTTCAGTAATCTGGCTGCGGAAAAAAAAAAAAAAGAAAGAAATCAGATATTCTAGACATATACCAAATGCAAAATGGGTTTGTTGTAAGGATTTTAGCTTAAGGATATGCGGCGTAGACTGTTTTATTAAAGGCTGTTCTAGTTTTCTGTTTACAAGAATAGTGTATCGCCCGTTCTATGTGTTTTAATTGTTTATTGTATATTACAGGGCTCGTTGGCAACTCAAGGGGCATCTTCGCGCCTTTTCATGAACGTGAAGTCCAGCCGTGCCGTGGCATTGGATGCTCTGTGTCTTGCCGGGTTGGTTTTGTGCGTTTAGGGCTGGAACGTACAATGTGAAGATCTAAAGAAGCTGCTCGTGTGATCAGGGTATCGGCACCCACTTGCCTCTTATAACCATACCTGGGAAATCTATGGGGTTCACCCAGAGTATCCGGGGGAAGCGTCGCTTCCCTGGGTCTCCGGGTCACCGTGCTGTGTTTAAGCGCACCCGTGTTCCCTGCATTTTTCCCCTTGCACCTCATAAAATTTTAAGATATCTGGGGCTGGCCTTCCATATCAGCGGGTCACCCACCTATACACAGGGCTAGCTCAGCTCCTCGCCAAGCCATTTCCCCCAAAAAGGGAGGCCTGAAGTGGGAAGCTGCCAGGTATGCTCATAACTCGCAGGGCTCTGGTCAGGTGCAATTATTGCTGAAGGAACCAACGCAGGATGTTGAGGAGAAGACCGTCATAGCCGGAAATTAGGGACCAGTGCAGGATAAAGTCATACAACAAATTCCCACAAGTTTACATAGCCTTGGGGTAACCTCTATGCATGCTAAAACTCAATAGTCTCTTTCTCGCGCGTGTTTTAGTAGTAAGTGGCCACCACTAGACCAGAACATTGAAACCTGCTTCTTCCGAGAGAGCAACATGGATTGATGAGGAGGAGCTGCCACAGCCTGACGACGAACTCTTTGTGAGTATCTTAGGTGAACGGCAGATACAGTAGCACCGGTTAAGCGCCAGTCATTATTACCAGTATTATTTTTTGTATTATAGCGCCGCCAGATTCCACAGTGCTGGACAAAGGGTAGACAGGACATAACAATTAGCATATAAAACAAGATGACAAACAGAAACAAAAGGTGAGGAGAGCCCTCTTGTCAAAAGGTTAACAAAAAATATATGTATTTTCTTTGTTTCTGTAGGCAGTTTTAAAAATAATAGTTATAATTTTAAAGGTTCATCATCAATGAAATATGTGATTGTGGCTGTGTGGTGCTACTGCCACCGCTACTACCAGCAGCGCTGACGTTCCTCCTTCACGTCCCCCGCATTAAGATGCTGATGAAAAAATCATTAATGAACAATATTGCTTTTGAAGTTGATATTGTCTGGTTCATTTGAATTTGGAGGCTGCGCTCCCCGAACCCCGGAACCTGCATTCACTCTCACGGGGGAAGAGAGATAAAGGTGCGCACGGGAGTTCCCTTTAGTTTTAGGCTCATCTACCCATTATGTGATGTTGTAACAGTTATTAGTCGTATATGATTTTAAATAATATTTTAATATTTTGTTCTTTTATCAGAGGTGCATTTTTTACTGTTATTATTATTATTATTATTAATATTATTATTATAATTAATACTAAGAGAATTACAGCTGTTGAGGTATTTTCCAAGATCCCTTTTCTTTTTAAGGTTGGCAGCTCTGCTGACGGAGCAAATAAAATTTACAATTCAATTGGCTTGTAAATAATTAAAGTAAACAAATGGAAAATACAAGCAATTAAAGTGTTTATCAGCCTGAATGTGACAAGGTCACTCAATATACTTGTTAACATTTGATCCCAACAATGTTACACCTACTTAATTCAAGTCGTCTTTGAAAATAACTATACGTTAGGTGATGTTGTGTTTGGTGACAGCTATTTAAGCGGTTTTTTTTGTATTAACATTTGGTAATAGTTCTCATGTTTAGCTCGGCATTAGGCTGTGGATAGATTACACTTTTATAGAAAAATATGGAGCAAAATTGTAAATAATGCCGTTTCGGCTAATTATATATAGATATATATATCTATGTATACTGGCGACAGATCATAATTATTTACTTTAATTAGCTAAAAAAGTTACTCAATTGGAAAGGGCAGTTGTGATGCGATACAGTAAGGTGGATTGTGACGGAGAGGCTTGCCTAGGACCCCATTAACAACACTTCGTCAGACCCCCTGAATATGCTTTGTCCCCCCGTCACTTTGGATACTGAAGCACATTGCTAGTGCTGTTGCTTATCCAGAATAGTCCCACAAATTATTCAGTCATGTAAAGGTTTGGCTTAATCTGATATCGCGTGACGCAAAAACAGACAATGATAAACTGTCTTCTGACTCTTAAAGGCCTTTGTAATGTTTTTTTCGGGCGTAAACTATCCAATGAAATAATAAATGACAGATTTGCTTCAGTTTTTTGCCTAACCTACTAAAGAGATCATGCAGTGCTTTATCAAAGTGGAACAGCAGCTTTAACTGAGCCAGAGGCCAAACCTCTGTTTGCGGGCCATACCAAAGTCCAACTTGGAACCCCTAATTCTTCTCGTGCCACTCATCATCACCCAGCTCCACTACCATCCTTCAAAAGGTAGGGTTCTCCTTTGGGAGTACAGCCATACCTGGGAACTCTCCGGGTTTGACCCGGAGATTGCTGGGTGAGCGCTGCTCCTCCGGTTCTCCAGGTGAAGACCCGAATCCTCCGGGTCACGTCCATTTTTTCTTTAAATGGGGGTGTTTCAGCGGGACCGCCCACCGACATCAGAGGGACCGCCCATCGACATCAGCGGGACTGCCCACCAACGTGAGCGGGACCGCCCGCTGACGTCAGTGGCAGTCCTGGAAGCGTCCCGCAAGGGCAGGCTCCAGGTAGCCGGAGCCGAGAAGTCCCAGGTATGGGTACAACAAAAAGACGGGTTGTTGGACACCCAGAAGACCAGAAGAGGACACTTAAGGAGCGATTGGCCCCTCAACAGATGCTCTGAAAGACATCCATGTGAATTCCATCTTTGTGCTCAAGTTAGTTGTGGAAAAAGTCAAATTTTTGTTCTGCTAGGTGTCTCCGTACCATCAAAGACATTCTTTTTTTACTGCCCACCAATTATTCGACCTAATTGCCGAAAGCCGAATCCAGTTCTTAGTAAATGCTCCAGCTCACCGTATGGGAGCCATTTGTATTTCTCTAGGTGTGGGTGGCAAGTACATTTCCACACACTTAAGCACATTTGTAATTTATTTCGACTATTGTGTGTGTTTTTTTAGATATATTAAATGCATATAGAGTACATCACAATTTATTTAAATGCTAGACAGCAGCTAATGTGTTTTTTTGTTTCCTAGGAAACAAGCTCCTGCTTTTATTCTTATTTTATTCTAATAAATCTTCTTTTTTTTTCCCGGTGTTTACTAATGCTGTTTTGCTAATATATACAGTATTTTTGGCTATGAAGTAATTCTAAACATGAAATAATTTTTTGACGCATAACTATTAAAAAAAAACAGAGTCCATTTTGAAGAAAATAAACAGAGGGAATTCAATTATGATAAAATTCTCCATTTTCTGAAACATATGGATCACATTTCACATTTCAAATTTGAGATTTAAATGTTTCTAAAAAAAAATGTAATTTGATGGTTAAGCCGCAATTAAGACAATTTTTCCATTATTGTTATTATTATTTTTTTTTAAATCAGATGCAACTTGTAAATCAGATGCAACTGTAATAAGCAGGTACCGGAGGTAATTGCAATTGAGGCAATAAAACAAAGATATCTTCAGCAAAATGAATTTTTCCCAATGTAGGGAAAAGTATGAAGTTGATCAGTCTTTCAGAACCTCAGAGGTCCCCTCCTTAGATATTCTGGTTGAAGAACAGACTTTGGAGGTTCCGAAAGCTAGCAAAGAGGAACAAATCAGAGAGTAATTCATCATAATAACAATAATAATAAAATTCAACATTAAAAGTAGAATATAGGATCGGGGGACACCGTTTTGTCGGTGACAACAGAAGAGTGAGACTTTGGAGCAATTATTGCTGAAGACTTAAAGGTAAGCAGACACTTCAATAAAGCATGGGAAAAAAGCAAATGTAATGTAAGGAAGTATTACTTTATTGAGTGGTAGATAAATGGAACAGTTTCCCAGTGTAAGCGATAGAGCCAAATAGAGTGAGGGAACTTAGACACGCATGGGATAGACATCAGGCTCCTGCATCTAAGACGAGGCCAACGACGGATTAAGGTTTGAGTCTCTACAGCAGGAGAAACGGGCGACTAGACGGGGGCCGGATGGTTCTTTACTATTGCCAAACTTGTATGTATGTGTATGTTTGTGTGTACCTAGGGGCCCCACTGATTGTGTGAACCTAGAGGTGGACACATTGGAGAAGATCCACCCATTTCTCCACCTCTGTAGGACGCCATCATGGTAACAAACCGCTACTTACCGGCAGTGATAATAATCCTACAGGAAGGTAGACGGCCCGTGCGGTAACAGCACACAAAACATCAAGCTACCCCAATTATTTGCCCAATACACCCTAAATAAATTGGCCGGCACATGTTTTGTGTGCTGTTACCGCACAGACCGTAAGCTTGAACAAGTCGGGCTGATATTAGATAAATTTAGCTTCCACGTTCTCTTCTGTGTCGTATTCCAAATTAACAGAAATGATTCCATAAATCTATTTTTTTTTCCCTTCATCCTTAGTATGTAATAATAAATAAATCCTAAGCTGATGTCATCAAGACATTATTCTATCAAATATCTCACCTAACCACCTTTTTTCCAGGTTGCATTTAATGAAAGGCAATTTTTGGGGTCCTGGGGAGATCAAAGGAACGTTTTCAACCAAGTTCTTATAATGAGGCGTACGGAGATCAATGGGATTCTGCTTATAAAATTGTTTCAGAACATTCGAGATGGGTGTAGAGGCTTTTTAGATGTCAGTTAAAACAACTATATTTAGCAAGTGTAATGTTTAAAAATGCTATCTTTTTTGAAAGTAATGCCATTGACTCTACAGCTCATAAGTTTGAGGTCACTAAAAAGTTTGAGGTCCTGTGTTCCAACGGCCCTTTATCACTCCCATCACTCCTGTGTTCCAACGGCCCTTTATCACTCCCCATCACTCCTGTGTTCCAACGGCCCTTTATCACCCATCACTCCTGTGTTCCAATGCTTTTTATCACTCCCATCACTCCTGTGCTCCAATGGCTCTTTATCAACTCCCATGGCCCTTTATCACTCCATCACTCCTGTGTTCCAATGCCTTATCACTCCCATCACTCCTGTGTTCCAATGGCCCTTTATCACTCCCATCACTCCTGTGTTCCAACCGCCCTTCATCACTCCCATCACTCCTGGGTCCCAATGGCACGTTGTGTTCGTTGATCCAAGTTTAAGTTTATACCCTGAGCTTGGCCACTTATTTGTAATCCTGTTGGGTAATATCTCCTTATAATGAAAGTTAACGACTTTGACACTAGACTGCGCTAATTTCTGGAACCCTTGACCTTTGGTTATGGCTGGCCATTCTGGTTATTCTATGACCTTCCAAGTATTGATATATTGACCTGGACCTTATTGATAATTTATATTCTTTTTTTTCCCTTCATCATTCACATAGATCCTAAGGTTGAACTCCTTTGAAATAAATAAATTGGCTTATTTGGGGTTTGCTGGACTTAAATCTGCCTTCCATTGCCTGTTACTAACACAGCATACAGGGTTCCTATAACATCAACATCAAATATATTCATTTTACCATTAAATAAAAGGCTGCAACAATGTGACATAGATTTGCCCTAATTAGAAGTTATTATAATCAATTCTTGTTCAACTTTATTTCCCCGTGAAGCAATATTTTTTTTGTAAAATGATGAGCTTTGGGGGTGATGTCATCACACACATTGGGGCAATGTGTCATAAAAGTTCAGATTCTTGTAAATGCCAGTATTTTAAAATCTTCCACTCAAAGTAAATCTGTCCTCCATGGCCTATTAAGAAAGAAGTTTTGTGTAAAAGTATTAGGAATATTTTATCAGGAAATGTTTTACAATGTAAACTTTAATACCTAATTGCTCAGCCTATTTAATATGTCGCTGTTAAATACGGAATAATCACGCTAGCATTAAATTAACCTTCACTCCGCAAGCACAATTTCTTTCTAAATAGCCAGTTGACATTTCAGAAATACAAAAAAAAAGATATTTGTGGTAGAGAAGATGCAAAGGTAACATTTGGGACAGTTATTTAAGAAAAATAATCATTATTGCAAGAAGTAAAAAATGTGAAACACCTAAAACCTAATTATTATGCTTCTGCTAAATATAGTCAGATAACGCAATGCAATTTGTATGTATTTAAAAACCTTTTGATTTTTAGGTCCCAAGTTCATTACTTTACATTTATCGACATTAAACCGGAGCTTTCAAAATCTCAACCATTCTTCTAATTTATTTAAATTGTTAGCACCATAAGATTCAGTGAGATGAGATCCAAGTGTGACATCAAGGCAGCAAGCGTGGGCTTTTGGGTAGATCGTGGAATTATTAGGAACTTCGATGAGATGAGATGGTGGAGTCAGAGCTGGCCTTAGGTGTTCTGGCACCCTGTCCGCACTACTCCTCTGGCGCCCTCCCCATCCCAAAAAAAGAAAGGAATAAAAACTTGTAACAACACTCCCCTTTCTCACTATCTATCCCCCTGTATCACTATCTACCACCTCTGCCCCTTCTCACTGACCTCCCCTCTTCTCACTGATCCCCCTCTGCCCCTTCCCCTTACTTACCTTGTTGAGTCCTGCAGTGGGAGCGGGAGGCGTCCGTCTTCCCGTGGTGCGCGCTTCACAGCTGAGCGCCGGAATATTCAGGTGCTCAGCATGAAACGCGGCACCACGATGGAGTCACGGAGAGTGAGGGGCGCCGAGCGGTTGCTGAAAATTTCACAAGCGACCGCTCGACGGTTTGTTTTAACTTTATTTTACATCCACCATGTTAAATAATGTTAAAAAACTTTATTCAACATGGATGATGTTAAATAAAGTGAAAAAAAAACCAAAGCAAAAAAACGATGTTTTAATTTAGGTGGAGAGGAGGCGGCAGGCGACCCTGCGAGGTCTGCGTCGTATCCTGCGACGGACCCGGCGGAGGCGACGGACCCCGCGCGGCGGCACAGGTCGCACATCCCAAAGGCCGGCCCTGGATGGAGTCACCAGAAGCTCAGTCTTGGAGATGTTAAGATTCAGGCAGGGAGAAGAAGCTAAATTTGTTTTCGTGATGAGGAGATCATTAGTAATTTTAGTGAGGACTTTTATGTGAAATATGACTACCTTGAAGTACGCAAGGAATTATGATAATTTAAATTATTCTTATTTTAACCAACATTCTACATTCTAATTCATTTTCTTATTATTACTCCTTCTTCTAAGTCTTTTTCTTAGACGATTAACGAATAGATTTGTTTTTTTTTTTTTGTAAGTACAGCAATGTATTGATCTTTTGCGTCGCCAATGTCACTACCAAATGTATGAACTATACACTACAAAGTAAACCCACATACCTGTTAGCGGGTCACATTTTTTTTATATAAACCAAGATGCAAATACAAAAATAAGGTTTATGGTTTACTAAAAAAAAAGCCTTGTCATTTTCACTCTTCTTTGCTACTCATTATAATCAAAAGGACCTGCAATATTCCAGATTTATCCTAATCCTAAAACCTTACACCTAAAAATAAACCTTATGTTTATTATTTCTTTGTTGCGGCTAAATTGATTTCTTTTTTCTTTTCTTTTTTGTCCCTCTCTTTTTTCCTTCCTCTTTTCTTTGTTGTCTCTCTTCCATCTTCTCTTATTTCTCCTTTATTGCCTTCTTTTCTGTAATCTTCTTTTGTTCCTCTTCTTTTGTTATTTATTCTTTCTCTCTTGTCTCCCTTCTCTCTCTTTTGATATCACCTTTCTCTTTCTCTCTTCTCTTTCGCCACTTTTCTTTCTTTTTTTTTTTTCCTTTCCTCTGGTTTCGCTTTTCTCCATTTTCTCCCTTTTCTCTTCTCTGCTTTGACTTTTCTTTCATGTGTATTTTTTTTTCGGTCTCCTTCCTCTTTAATGAACAAAATTCAAAAACTTTTTGTTGTCAATTATAAAACTGCACCCCATCCGCAGCCCTGTCCACATCCCCAGGAGCAACCTTTCATGGAGTGTCTAGAAAATGGCTAGGTACAAGGTGGCTCATACCAATCTCCAGCAATGTCCAAGAAGTGGGCTACAACACTCAGGGATCTTAGGGAAGGAGATTTTACATAAAATGCCAATATCAAAGAATATACTTAATAACAACAGAGGAATATGCTTTTGAGATTGCAACACTAACTCACCAATTATTTGTCTTTATATTCCCTTTATTAATGTATAGATTATACTGTTTTTTAATCCATAAAAATGGCGCAACGGTAATCATCTTCTTACTAAATAACTCAAATAATAAATACCGCTTTCATTGGCCTTGTGGTTTCTGCTATAACAAATAGAGAATAATGCATCCTCTCATCCACAAATTATTTGTAGAATCACTGGCTCAATTATTAACTAACTTATTCATATTACGTTTTTCTGTGAGTTGAGCGTAAATCAACATCAAACTGATGATTCATATAAATTAAGTGAACATATTTTTTCTCAATAACCTCCGAGGTGCTGTAGGTATCTGCGTGACATGTTAATCAGTTATAATTCATCTTCTTTCTGTCTCCTGGGGTAAATGTGAACGTCTGTTAATCATTCAGTGATACAATTCTTATCTTTGTTCTCTTTTAATCTGTCTTTACAGAGTAATTTATAATTCAACAGTAACTTTTGTGTGTGTGCTGGTGCATTTTTATCATTTTTGTATAGAAAATGTATGATATATATATTAATGATGATAATAATAATAATAATAATAATAATACTTTAAATCTATCTTTTTTTGTAATGTAATCATATTTTCATTATTTTAATAAAATATCTACACTCACCTTTCCCAGCATTTTTTAAAAATTTTGATAATAATGTAAATTGTGTTAATAAGCAATAAAAATTATATTTTATAATCTAAAACCAAATAGGTAATACAATGTGATTTCTCGCAAACTAAATAATATTAGAAGATTCCGTTCTATGGGTCGAATACCGCAACCGTAAAACAGATTATTTTTTTTAAAATCTATAACTATAGTAAAAAAAATCTCTAGCAATGGCCATGCCATTTAGGAATATTATATTATCACTTCAGACTTCATGTTCTAAACCGGAAACAAAATGTGTAATTCAGTGTGGTAAATCTCCATAAGAAATGAATGTAATTTTACGGTGATGAGGAAAAAAAAACCTATTCACATATGTTCAGTTCCTTGGGCAAGAGGTAATTATATAATGAACAGGCTTAATGCATTCTTGTGTATTAATTCAAGCTTTGACATAAATGCCATCGGCAGAACATTTTATAGCGAATGATCTTTTAATTTAGGTTTCCCAATTAAATAATACATTTCATTCCACTGAACTATATTGGGTAGAGAAACTACACTATCTGACCATGTGAGAAAAACCATGGGCATTAATATGGAATTGTCCGCTTACCCGCTTTGCGACTATGAAACCCTCCATTCTTCAGGCTTTTTGTAGAGTTCCTGTGGGAATTTTTTCTCATTCATCCAGTAGAGCGTTTGTGAGGTCAGGCACTGATGTTGGAGGAGAAGGCCTGACTCTCAATCTCCGTTCCAGTTCACCACAAAGGGGTTCGACGAGGTTGAGTTCAGGGCTCTATGTGGCCACTTGAGTTCCTCTACACCAAACTCATCAGACCAGTTTATATATTTGACTAAACCGGTGGTGTACAGGCAAGGTTGGAGTCCGGTGGCCAGACAGTTGAGAGGAAGCACTCAAGTAACAAAAGGTAGTAGAGTCAAAACAACCCATGGTCAGTGGATTGGTGAAGGCAGCAGTGGTAAGGAAGCCAACATCAATACACGGATGAGCGTTAGATGAAGAAGACGGATTACTGGTAGCGAACAACCACAATAATCTGGCAATTAATGTAATTGGAGGTGTTTTTTATAGACTATTGGCTAGACACTCTTACTAGGCACAGCAGGGAGGACGTCAAGTAATTGTCAAGGCTTTGAGGTCAAGTCTATGAGAACTGGGGCCAATGTGGCAGGTCAGACTGGCAAACTGGAAGAGAGAAGGTCCGCGGTTCAGTTCCCGGTACGCTCAGTTCCTGACAGCCAGTACTTCACTCTAAAGTAGGTTGGTTGTGGACACAAATCTAACATTTAGTAAGGTAAGCATGGTTTCCTCAAACAATAATTTAAAAGTAATATACACTTCATGCAACGGTATAGAGAACGATTATTATCTGTTTGAAAAAAATAAAATAACATCTCAATCAATTAATTTTATCACATTTCAGTAGCGGAAGCCTTAATTTTTTTTCCCCACCAGGCACAGGGGACATGTAAAGGAGTAATTAAATTCATGATCCAATTAGTCACATAGTAAAGACCTTTTAATCAACTTGAACTGCCTAGGAAGTTTGTAGCAATGAATACCCACGAAGAAGCAAATGGAGCGGAAGCCAAATCAATAGAAACATTTCATAAAGCATAAAAGTTAAAAATATCTTGCAGAGCTGGAACAGGTGAACAAATCTTGAATTGAGTGAAGGCACTTTCCCGAAATAAGGGGAACTCTGGGTAACCTGCCTAGGGTCTCATTATGCAAATGACATAACACGTGAGACAAAGCTTTGCATGGAAACACAATTATCCCTGCAGGAGTTTCCAGCGTCGAAAATATTAGTTTAATATTTTGGATTTGGGCAAATATTTTCAACCACCATGTTGAAAAAACACCAAAAATGTTTAATTAAGCTTAATAAACAACCCAAATATGTAATATCTAATATTATAATGTTTATTGACCTCTAGGCTTAAGTCCAACTAGAATTGTCAGGTTTTATGCATTAATTCTAAATCATACTATTTAACAACATCCATTCAACACTTTTGTCATGTATTTATTTTGTCTTCTACTGAATTAACTACTAAGACAAAAAATTGCATATGTGATTCTTTTCCATTCTGATTTATCCATCTTGCTTTCTCATCAAAGTTTTAAAATGGTCCTTCACTCTATATTTATAACAATAGCTTTAAAAGGAAATATATGGCTGCAAACAGCTAAAGAGTCCAAGTAGGTGAGAGCCAAGAAGTGGGTCACTGCATCCAGTTTGTGCTGACCATAGGATCTGGATTAGCCATCTGGCACACCGGGTAAATGCTTGAGTAACATGTCACTGTACATATCCAGCCGGCTGCCGTGCATATGTTCTTTGGAAGATTCTGGCCTTAAAGTACTAAGGCCACCTAGTCATGAGTGCTAAGACCCATAGAATAACCCTATCACAACCCCACACCTGACCAGACCCTTGGCCACAGATTTATTAAAATATCAATTTTGCGCATCAATTCCCCAAGTCAGCAGTAAAACGGAAAATCCACACCCCCTTCACCACCTGCCAGCCGTTGAGCGCTAAAGCCAACAGGCAGCTCTTTACCAACACTTGACCAAGAGCCCAAGCTCCTCATGTGCCATAAGCCCTCACGGTACACACTAGAGGACTGCGTCGGGATGCGGGTCCCGTCAAAAAACTTGCGGGTGCGGGCGTTTTTTCGGGTGTATCGGGCAGGAGCGGGTGGTCGGACAATGTACCTGCGGGTCCCGGTAACCCAGTAATAAGAGACGCTGTGTGCGAGCAATGAGAAGGCAGCCTTGCAGGAGTGCGCGGGAAATCTGCAGTTCAGGTTAGGGGACGGGGGAGTTTGTATGGATGAGTATGCGTGATTGAGGGAATGAATGAGTATCTGTGAATGAGGGAATGAAACATCTCTAAAAGCTGTGACAGAATGCTTGCGGGAGCGGGGGGGGGATTGGACACATATGTTGCGGGAGTAGGGCACACACGTTGCGGGAGCAGGTGGTAATGGTCAGAAATTCAGCGGGAGCGGAATTAAGAAAACCTCCCCATGCAGGGCTCTGGTACCCACCTCCCCAAGCCTGCTATGGGCTAAACATTCCCTTGTCCTTGGATTTTGTGGACACAGGAGAGGGAAAGCAAACATCAATATTATATTAAAACATAACAGCATATCAAACTCCATAACCTAATCTGACTGAACAAAATGGCGGGTGGAAGGGAATGGCTGTTACTTAGCTGATGTCCCAAGGGAAAAAAAGGTAGGAAACCACCTCTCCTCTCAATTTAACCCTTCCAGCTTTAACATTGTTACAACCGCCCACCTTCTTCAAAATGTTTCTATAAGAGTGTTTTTGCCAGTTCTGTGAACCTTTTGACATCCGATGTATTTTACATTTTGCTGTTATTTGTGTTTCTCTGCGTGGAAGTTTAAGTGTCACAAATCAAAAAGAAGTTTGTTCCTCAAGAGAGAGCGATATGCCAAATCAACAGTACTGTTTTCGACAAGAACAACAACAACGAAAACAACTAGTTTGTTAGAGTGAAATATGATATTGTGTTGAACTAAATAATTTTTATTGTTGTATATGGAAAAAAAAAGAAACCATTCCAAAACTGAGAAAAGTATATCACAAACCTTAGCAAATAATCAATTTCACGGAACCAAATCTACTAGAGGGAGAGATTAACCCATGCCTTCTGCTTGTATATAATATTAGACTTATAGACGGATTTGTACGAATTCCAAATTTACCGAATTCATATGAAACCATGAAAAAGAAGGCTACACCACCCACAAATCGGACAAAAACTAAGCAAAATTTATTCCGAAATTAGTTGGTCCACATTTACTCCCACTCTTACTCACTCTTATACACTCCAATTCATGTTCCCTACCTTCCCTGTCGACTACTTCAACCTTTTCTTCTTCTATCTATTATCTTCTCCCTTCTCTTCTATCTTCGTCCGCATCCGGTGGCAACTTCCATAAAAATGGCGGCGCTTGTGGTGACATCCTCTACCCGATCATCCAATGGAGCGGAAGGCCATAATTTTGCTCTCACTCGAACTCAGGGCAATATGGCAGCACGTCTGATGACATGCTCTCAATGATTGGAGGATTGGGGAGAGAATGTCACAGCAAGCACCACCGTTTTGGAGGAAGTTTCCACCGGGTTAGGACCGTGGAGAAGCGGACTAAGATAAAAGATAGGAGATTGAAGAGAAAATATAAAAGATAGAGATGAAGAAGACGTGGAAGCACAAATGGTCGCCAGAAGTGGAAGTGGTCAGCAGAGAAGATAGCGACATAGTTAGAAAGAGTGAGAGTGAACGAGAGTTTGAGAGAGTGAATGCACCAGGCAATGAATTCACGAATAAAAAATGCCTCTGAATTTAGTGTGAATCATTTTTTTGGCCCATTTGTCTATATAATGTATATTTATAATAAAATGTCTATTTAGTTGTTACTTATAACGTTTAATGGATCAATGTTCAACCATTAACACGCAGGAACCTTTTAAGTTCCCTCTTCAGTCTTAAGTGTCCTCTGAGAACTCAAAACCCTATCTCTCTATAACTTGCCCGGTGAAGATCATGGTCAGACTGGCCATCTGGAAAATCAAGCAAGCTGCATACTTACCTTTACTGATAATCAAGAGGAAAATCTGGTCCTTTATTGTGTGGCTACCGGCTCGATACATACATTAGCGTAACGCGTACAAGAGCGCGTCATTTATCTGCTGGCCTTAAACTACCAAAACTGGGTTTTTTTGCCCCAGTCTGCCCCTGGCAAAGATCACTTAGCAGTATCATAAACATTTTTTAATTAATTTCTCTAGGACCTATACGGTAATTTCCAATTTTACATTTGTTAGGCCTATCAAGTCTGATTTTAATTGTGGGTAGTTGTGCTAAATTCATAACTGTGTATTTCTGGTATGTTTGCTGGAAAAATCGCGTTTTGCTGCGGGTGAAATGCAGTTGTCTCCACTTAAACTGAAGTATTTCTTTCAATATCAACTGTCACAAGAAAGATCAGGAAAGGAGTCAAGTTAACATATTTCAACAAGAAAATAAATAGTATTATGCAGTTTGAAAAGACAAAGCTGGAAGCTCAGGGTTAAGAGTTTAAGGCTAAACATGATGCTGTTAGATGGAAGCCTGGGTAAAAGTGTTTGTTTTTCCCGTCGATGCTATATCTGCAGGAATTACATTTTTCGTGTCATGGTTGACGCAGGTCCCCCAGTGGGAGAACGTTTCCATCTGGACGGACATGGGATCAATGCGGAATTAATTGTACTGGTTGGAGGATGATGAGGCAACGAAAATGACCAAAAAAATGAATGCACTAGTTTAATACTCTGAATAATAATAATGATAATAATATAATAATAATAATAATAATAAATAATAATAAGGGTGATAAAGAAATCTAGAAGTCTCCTGATAGAAGTATAAGAAGCTTTCGTCACTACAGGAACCTTCGACAGCTGGAACATCACACTGTTAGTAATGACTACTCAAATGCTTGGTCAATAATGATGTGACCTTGTCTAGACAATATGTTAATTTAAATATAGTTACACGCTTTTATTCTCTTTTTTTATTTTATAGCATGCCTGAAAAAGAGAGAGGGGTGAGCTAAGTAAGGAACCCGAACTCGCAATACATTATCAGCGGTGCCCCATGGTTGCAAAATAGGTCCGTTGGGTGTACATACCACCAACACTTAGAGAAGGGAAGTGGGAATGAAGGAAAATTTAGCAAAATAAAGAAAACTGCTTTTTTTTACA
This sequence comes from Spea multiplicata, assembly GCA_009364415.1. NCBI lineage: Eukaryota > Metazoa > Chordata > Amphibia > Anura > Pelobatidae > Spea > Spea multiplicata. Next base: position 71,500 of record VKOC01046986.1, read on the forward strand.
AAAAAAAATAAAAGTTCTAAATTAAAATGAAAAACATAATACACAGTGTATTTTGAAAACAAGTAGTGAAGTTATTTAGTTTATATTTTTTTTTATCCCAAAGGACATATTTATTTATTATTTGACCATGGGAGAAATGGTTAAATAATAAATGCTCTAAGAAATTTGGCCAGTACTGCAACTTGCCGACCCCTGCTCCGTAGACTTTAAAAGCCACTGTAGAACCAGGACATGACATCATCATGACATCATCTACAAGACTTGTAGAACCAGGAAATTACATCATCATAAGTGAAGTCTTTGAAGATGCAGGTCAAAGAGGGGACAGATGGGGGGCGCATGTGTTCTGACATAGGGGTACAGAAGCCCAGATAGGTCAAAAGATCAGTTATGCAACCACAGTTAAGGTCTGAGTTGTCACAGCAGTTATTTCTGGTTCAGTTAGCGGTGGCTGTAAGAGGACTTTCTATGTCTGGATGTCCTCAAAAATGGCAGCATGCCCAACACTATTGGTATAAGTCTTTATTTGACTTTTTCGCCATACTGACCATGTCCAGTAGCGCATTATATGTGTAGCAGATATGATAATAATATGTTATAAAATTATCCAAAGCATACATTGGGATATTGGCTGATTTGAAAAAGAAATGGTTGGATTTCCAGAGGCCATTTAAATTTCCCAGACTGTCCTTCCAAGTGACAAATTAATAATGCTCTCCGGAGATCTAACAATCTAATTCAGTACAAGTTATTGCAAAATGCTGACAACCAGAGGGAACTGAGTGATGAGCGGGAAATGAGCAGACAGAACATTGCTAAAGTAATTAATAGAGTCATTGTGTATACACGCGGTATCTTCGTACAATGATCTCTTCATTAGACGTTCGTTCATGAATTCCCTCCTTCATACACATTATTTAAGTAGCGATGCCACTTTCCAAAATTCTACATGTTACAATATTGTTGTTTTTTCATGAAATAACCTCATAAAATCATGTTTGCAGAATAAAAAAAACAATATATGTCTAAGTATAATTTGTCAGTAGCAATCTTAACGTCCTGGATTTATGTGATTCCTCCCCCTGTTAAGTTCCTGATTGTTGCTGATTGGTTCCGTCAGCCTTTGTAAAGGCCGGTGAGGGGACGTTAGATAACTTCAGGGCCAGAAGTTGATTAGATAATGCTTGTTTTCCAAGAAGTACCAGATGGGACCTTAAATTTGCACATGGGATGATACTTGATCATTTTTGATGTTTTAAAAAGACATTCCACGTTATTGCATATGATAGTTGAGTGGTAACTTTTAATTTTCATTTTGTCCTCCCCACCCCAATGCATGGGGGATTCTCCGTAGTCCCTATATAAATTTAACCCTATCCCCCCTGTCTCTCAAACACATCTACTTCCATTTGACAAACTTACATCCAATCAGCTCCAGCGCCGGCTCGGCAATCATTCTGAGCGGGGCCTAACAAAGATCGATTTCATTAAAAGATGTCTTCTGACACTAAACCAGCCGATCTGTGGCGCTAAACGCCAGACCACAGGAGATGTTGGGTTGCAACTCCCGAGCTGCAGCTTCTCCTAAAGATTAGTACTTTATTTTTCTGCAGATTTAATAAATACATGTAAAAAATTAATATAAGTGTATTATTTAGGGGGCTGCCTGGGACACTGGAGTGTCTCTTGAACAGTGTTCCTCCTATAGGCTTTGTATCAGCTATGACCCTAGTACGTGGTCCCATTGCCGTTTTTGCCCCCTAAAACAACATACAGTATCTAATAGGTACTTTTTGTGGACATCCTGTCCTTTTGGTCATCTGTTTTTACAATCTATTCAGTTTACCAGACATCAAGATTTGGCACCTGATGTTTAGATGCCTATTAGTGGATAGAAACGGTCAATGGTAGGCGCCAACATTCCTTGTGAAGTTTGACTAAATGCCCCATGAGCAAGGACTTCCACAAGCCTCGTCACAGACCCTGGTGTCCATGTCTTAGCCCTGTTAACAACGCTTTGTAAACTCATTCATCGGGGTGAAAAGGGTTTATGGAGTCACCCGAAATGCTGTTTGCTTTATTACTCTATGACTTTCCCACCTATACCTTGGTCTTCACCATGTCCACATGGCTTCTCCCGGCAGCGACGGACTACCAACCTGTTATATCAAGGTAGAAAAAGCACTTAGTCTGACCTTGGCAATTACGAAATAACAACTCTATCTTCCGCAGGCATATGACTTTACTTTGTAATGATTAATTTATGGGAAGTAGTAAATACTCAGAGCACGATTACAATCGTTTTCATTGCCTTTTTCGTTTCTTCTTTATTGACCAAAGACTAAGTAGCTCGTGTTTTTTATACTGTATTAATAACTCGAAACAATCGACCGTACAGTTCAATTATTATAGATAAGTGATAAAGGCCTATTCATGTTTTAGGAGAGCTTGTAAATCTTTCTGGATATTCTTTTTGTAAGAGTTGTTTTTTTTTATGTGTGTGTGTGTCGATGAGCCCAGATCCAAGAGGAATAATTCTTTTAATGGATGAACAAGCAAGTTGAACTGTTATGTAAATGTGACCTTCAAAAAAAAAAAGTTGCAAAAGAAAGAAAAAAAAGAAATTAGATTTTATTTTATTTTTTTTACTCGCTATTAAGTCCCTTATTTTCAGACAAAGAAGTGGCTTCATGCTTTTTAGTCTCATGTTTAATCAGCAAAATAATCTTTTTATATTCTCCGTTACATAAAAGCGAGATTGTAAAATGTCATTTCTCAACGTAATATGAAATTTTGAGCAGAAACAAAGTTACAGACAAATCCCCGAGGCTTTGCTGATAACTTTACAATTTCAACACTTTCATTAGATGTCTCGTAGCATGAAAAACGCGAAGACGCGATCTTCTTGTTACCGTGGCAACTGCGCGTCTGCACGAATGTATTAACCCCTTCCGGACCGCCGATTACATACTGCGTCTTCACTTGAAGACCGCAGTATGTTTTTAAATATTTAAATTCCGTGATCGTGATTCGCTGAAAAGCGATCACGTGCACAGGATTGAGAGGGGGTGGCTGCTACTGATCGCTGGGAACACCCAGCGGTCAGTAGCAGCCGCCCCTCGCGATCCCAGCGTTCAAAGCGACGCTGGATCGCGTAAAGGCTGTGACGTACCTGGTACGTCCCGGTCTGCCGGTGACCCGTGACCCGGAAGTACCAGGTACGTCCCGGTCTTGAAAGGGTTAAAAAACTTTGCATCAACACAAACGTTTTAAAAACGTTTTAAACACTAGCTGCATTGTAAATCTATGTGACTCCTTATCCACAAAAATATTAAATACAAACAAAAAATTGGTGATGCGCGTGCTTATTCCCCAAAAGGATATTAACCTTAAAAGTATATGGATGTTGTAGTCAAACTTCAAATGTTTGGATAAACATAAAAAACATAAAATACATAGTGTAAAAATTTAAATATGTCAGAAATGGGTGCTTTTACATTGTGATGAACATGTATAGGCTTCTC
>VKOC01046987.1:0-20872 GCA_009364415.1 Spea multiplicata
GTGGAGTGGTAAGGGTGTGAGAGTGATGGGTGTTATGCTGTACCATTTCCAATGTCTTTTTCATGATCTAATTATGCTCTAAAAGTACATCATAACTCCCATCACTCTATACTGTTCCATACAGTGGCAGAGCTGGGAGGCAGAGGCCTTGCACCCCACCGCAGGACTCCTGAAAGGTAAGTGAACTTCAAAGAGGGAGAGGGTAGATAGTTAGGAGGGGGTAAATAGGGAGAAGGGAGTGAGACAGGGGAAAGGGGGTAGATAGGGAGAAGGGAGTGAGAAGGGGTGGATAGGGGAGAAGGGAGGGAGAAGGGGTAGATAGGGCAATCATACTCCTATCATGCCAAGTCTGCGAGTACATCCTGGAATCTGGATATGCCTGGGCATGATAGGAATGTGATTGCTGTTCCGGCGCTCAGCTGTGAAGCGCGCACCACGGGAAGACGGACGCCTCCCGCTCCCACTGCAGGACTCAACAAGGTAAGTAAGGGGAAGGGGCAGAGGGGGATCAGTGAGAAGAGGGGGGCAGTGAGAAGGGGCAGAGGTGGTAGATAGTGATACAGGGGCACTACAAAACCCTAGAAACACCCCTGACTGTCACTGCTTTAGAATCTTAAAGCATAGCTTCATGACTTTGGAAGCCTGTCTGTCTGGCCATCTGACATAAAAAATGACTTGAGAACGTACCCTTGAAATGCCCCAAATATATTAACTAATTTATTATTAATTATTCCAGATTGCAAACTCATTTGACCAAGACACTTTTTGTTTTCAAAATGCCCTGCCATGCAATTCTTGTTATGTTCTGTCTATCCAATGTATACTGCTGCCAAATACAATGGCGGTATATATAAATCAATAAATAATAACCAATTATCTGGCCTGGGAGGGTGAATGTGGTGCATCTATGCTACAGGCCTTAAGGGTGCTGTTAAGATGGTCTTACATTTCCTTCACAGCTGTCTGCAAGATTCAGTAATCAATATTGACATGGTAAGTAGAGCGATCAAGGCGCTTTTCTGAATATTTATTTTTAATTAAAACGTATTGAAATAATAATCACTCACAGGATCCTCGCTCACATTTTATTTCAATCGTCTGAGCTCCAAATGGCTTGGTATGAGACGCCAGGCATCTCTGAGACTTCAATGCCAGATTAATATTTAAAAATCTATTTTATTATGCTGGTCTGCCTCACTTGTTAAAAAACATGAGAAGTGTAACAGATGCATAGCTTATGAGTTCAATTAGTCATTCTTTGCACGGACACAAATCTGACCTTCACAACTTCAGACCCTCCAATGGAGGAGATAGCAGAACAGTCACAATGCATCTAGGTCAGAGGAAAGCAAAGACGAGTGCAGGGGGGGGCAAGAGACAGAGATACTTATGTTTTCCTGTTATTGCTTTCTCTTTTTTGCCACTGGAGAACTGAATGAACAGTGAAGGGGAGGGAGCTGCATGCCAGAATGGTTTGCTTTAAAAAATTGATCATGGTTTCTGCTAACAAAAATTTCTAATTATCTGGAACAATGGAAGAAAAATATATTTTTCTGCCTGACTCTTACACACAAAGCCCGCTGAAGCAACGTCTAACGAGACCTAATTTGTAGTCGTGTAATGCCAACATGCTTGACTGGCACAGGGAGAAAAAAATGTTATAAATCAATCCCTAATGAAAATGCTTAACCCTTCAGCAGTTAGTAGAGTTGCCAAGAGATCATAAATAATTATGCAGTTGTTCTTTTTCTTTTAAAAGCTTTGTATCTGGTACAGCATATCAGAAATGCTTAAAGCACTTTGGCTGTTGATGGACAAAATCTCCCACAACACTTAGCCAACACCTCATTATTAGCAGGAAATGGAAATCGTAGTAAAAAAAATGTAAAAAGACGCAGAACCCTTGTGTTTTTGACTTTAAGTAGTACCAATATTTAACACTATATAGCACTATGGGAAATATGCATAGAGCTACAATTGTGTTTTTTTTTTTGTTGATCCCTTGTATATATATATTATATTTCTGGTGTCAAGGGATAATATATATATATAATATACACCGTATTTGCCCGAATATAGGCCGCACTTTTTTCCTCCACTTTAAGTCGGGGTTTAGCGTAGGAATGCGCAATTCGTATAGCCCGATGCCCGGGACATACAGTTCCGGGCGCTGGGCAGGCAGCAGGGTTAGGATACAAATCCCCCGCAGCGCCGCAGGGGACCTGCATCCTACTGTCCGATACGCTGAGACAACCTCCCCTGCCAGCACTTTCCACGGGGGGAGTGCCGTCACGGGATGTTGTCTAAGCGCATCGTGCAGACGTTCACCGGCAGTGGCGACTCGCGTAAAAAACCTCTGCTGCCGGCACGTCTGCTCAGCACCTCCCCCATGGGAATTCCCGGCAAGGGAAATTGTTAAGGCACATTGTGCAGACATGCCGGCAGTGGAGGTTGTTAACTCTCGCATCGCCGCAGCCGGTGAACGTGTGCATGATGTGCTTTAACAATCTCGGGGGAAGTACCGGCACCGGAAGTTGTGTATGCATATCATGCAGATGTCCCCCGCCAGCCACCAGGGCGTCTGCATTGGTAAATCTGGGGGGGGCATATCTGGAGGGGACATACTGGCAGCATATCACGGAAGGATGGGACAGAGTGGCAGCAATCTCGGGGGGGGCAGAGTGGCAAGCATATCTCGGGGGGACAGAGAGGCAGCATATCTCAGGGGGGCAGACTGCAGCATATCTCGGAGGTGGGGCAAGACTGGCAGCATATTTGCACATATCTATAACACAAGTCGTTTTTGTTCTAAGAATCTAAATTTTTCTTTAAAAAAGCACCTAAACTTTAGGGTGCGCCCATAATCGAGCCAAATACCAGTATATATATAAAAAAAAAAAAAAATATATATATAATATATTCATATGTGTGTGTGTGTGTGTGTGTATAAGCCAAAGATGCTAAAGCAACATTAACATGCCTTAATTGCCAAGTGCAATTAAAGGGGACAAACTGAATTTTCTGTTTATTTACATTATTTGTGGACCCTACAACAAGACCATGATTGTCTTTGTAAGGGCAATACCCTTAGTGATAATTGTCATGGTAACCGTTGCTAACTATCACCAACATGCAGCAGAGACGCTTATTAAAAATGGGAATGGCATTTGGCTCTAGGATATGTTTGTTGATTATTCTTATGCTACACCAGTAATTAAATGCTGCAAACATTTTTTTAGAGATGGTAATGTGGATTCCGAGATGTTTCATAGGTAAAATAATCTGATAACCGTCACAGAGGCCAGCGAAAAATAAAGTTACACACTGTGTGATTTGAAATATCTGATAGGAACAATAGTACTGTCGTATTGTTTCTATTTACGTCTACATTGCAGGACATTGATTGCTTACGCCGTATGCAGTTATATACAAATATACAAACATGTTTCCTTCCCCTTCTGGTTCCTGTTCTTCTGTACCAGTAATTCTTGTGTGTGTTCATGTTATGGTTAATTTTGTATATTGATCATTTTAATGTTTTTGGACATTTTGTATTCTTCCATTTTAAAGTCGACAAGCAATATTTATCGAGTGTCTGCGTCAATATGGCATGATTTTAGTTTGCAACAGCAAATGTTTATGTTGTACCAGACGACACATTTTAAAGCTATATTTGCTAGTTAGAGGATGGTATTTTATTGGGAGTATGGGAAGCCTTTTTAATTATTATTATTATTATTATTTTATTACATAACAGCAATTTACGCAGAACTTCATACAATACGTACATTCAAGGGGTATGACAAGACTCCAAAGGTGGAGAGAGCCCTGCTCGCAAGCCTACAATCTTGAAGGGATGTGGTGAGTCCCAAGCAATAAGTCACTGTTGTAACAATACCCTATATAAGTGTGACACACTATTTTATTATTTAAACATAGCTGTAGGTTTGTTGTGGAAAAAAGTTTACGAAAGTTTGGGGTATCCCTTATCCATGCTAAAGCTTAATAGAAGAGATATCTAGCTGGATCTTCCAACCAAAATCAGCCACAAATGAGCTTATTTTAGGTGAGACTTTAGATTTAGTGAGTACAATAAACACACTATATCATGTTCAGCTTGTATTCTGAGTGCAAACAATTTATAAAAAATTCACATAGTGGCTAAAATATGGCAGATTTTTTTTTCATTGAAGCTCATACATATTTAGTTATGCAAACTAAAATTCAATTAATATATTAGGACATAATAAAAGTTAAAGAGTTTAATCACTATCTGTTCATTACAATGTAAGAGTTTTAATCTTCTGCAAATACATTTTTGTAACTGTGAAACCGACATCCACAAAGTGTGTACTAAGCCATTTTAGACAGACGCAAAACCATATTAACTACTGGACAATTATAGTAGGTTGGAAAGGGTAACTTAGAATAGACCTTTCAAGGGTCTTTGACAAACTAAAGTCAAATAAAACATAATTGCTTAAAGTAATCCCCCCAAATTCTTGTCTTGCAGAGCACTAAACAAACACATGGAATTAAATTGCAGATTATATCGATATACAATTATATTATCCAAAAATAACCATGCACACGCCACTACTCTATACCTGGGTAGACCATCCTGCTCTTTAAATACAATAATGAAGAAGAACACACAAATAAGCTAAACACTTTAATTATTACACATTACATAGAAACTAGACATTTCAGCCCCACCTGGACCAAAGACACACAGTCCCAAAGCCCATATTACTCCAGATATCACAGTCCATGCATGGGAGTCCAAGTAAAACCGAAAGCTTTCAATGGTTGCCCATAATATCCAAATCAGAGCAGCCCATAGAGTAATAACCCTGTAGCTGTCCCCTGAGGAGCCAGTTTCACATCCTGGCCTCTATATCCTTTTATGTGCCCTTGTGTCCAGTTTTTGGAGCATATAGTGCGCTGATTGAGGTACAGATTTTTGTTCTCTTGCATCCACACCCATATTCCTTAGCAGCCCATGGCAGGTGTCCTACCGGTCCGGCCATGTGTGCAGGGGCATTCCTGCTGGACAGCCCCATGGACATTACAGCCCCCCTGACCTACATTCTACTGTATTCATATATAAAGCTTCTCCCAGGTATACATTTGGTCTGGAAATCCAGGTGTTTAATGTTGGCTAAGCAGCATTTCTAATGGGTGCCTTAAAGTGGCAGGTAAGTTTATATGCTTTGGCCAAACTACAGTGTCATGCCCCATGCAGGCTTTGGAGCTGCATATCTCTGTTTTTTCCAGGACAGAGCATAAGGAAATCCAGGAATCACAGGGATCAAAGATGACATGCATACTGAAAATGCATTCTGTTGGACAGATTAATGTTTCGCCATTAACCCAAGTAATGTTTTATTGCAGCTGTTTAAATGTGTAATATGATCCTTATTTATATCCATAAAGGGTTGGCCAACACATTCTAGACATCTAGAACAACACACTTACTAGCACAACATCATAAAATGAATATTTTTCTAGGTAGGGTGAAAATCTGATTCATACAGGAGGTACTATCATACTTAATATATAGGCAGACAGAATTAAGCTACAGTATTATTCGCCCAGCCCTTTTATAGATACAACAGAATATATCACCATTTTAACTCCCTGTCTTATCAGTGCTCTAATTAAGAGATCAAAGAAATACCACTGCCCCCCCTCATCCGTTTATGTTCTTCTCTGAAAAGGACACCATACATCTATGTGACAGCTAGTCATTACAGCTTCATATGATCGGACACAACAAAGATCTCTTTAAATTAAAAACTTAGGCTATGGGGTATATACACAACAGGAATAGAAATTAAAACAAGATTTGGATCTTCTAGAGCCTAAAATGATTTTGAGTATCTTTTTATTTTTTTTTATTATTATTTTTTTATCTGTAGAGCATACAAAATATGTGAAAATGTCTTAACTCATGTAGCAAAATGAAATGCATTGAAATGGGAGCTGATGGAATCGTTGCTATGAGCGCAGTGTCACTCACACACTTTAATTAGCCTTAAAGCAAGGGAAACTGCCTTCTTAGATTTTAGCTTGCACGTCTGTCTCCTTAAACACATAATCATGCTTACAGGAATTTTAAATGTTTTAAGTCTGCTGTACAGATTTTCCATTTTAACTTTACAGGACCATAAAGGTACTGATTAATATGAACTATACCCACTGATAATGCATGTGTACATAGTCCTTGCACATGTAAATACCCAAATATGATTTTCCCACTGGATACCACAGACTGTATTTAAATTTGAAAGAAAAAATCTAAAATAATATTCTCATTAATATTAGTTGCCAACCACTGTGACCTTTAATAATTGTAAACAGCCTTAAGCTAAAATACCTTGTACATCGCAGCTTTGTGTTCATTGTTGCAGTTGTAGTAGCACAATAACAATAATAATAATAATAGTCAATAATAGTCATAATATTATATCACTACAACAAAAGATTTTTCATCTTGGACCTCTCTTCCATCTCTGACAACATTGACCACACTTCCACATGCAAACTGTTCATTCTCATGGAATGCATGGCTTAGCTGTCTCTGCATAAATCCTACTTCCTTTTCGTAGTGTCTGTTTCTGTGGCACTTGTTCCTTTCCCCTATTACTCTGTGTTGTCTACACTACTCTATCTACACTTCCTTCCCTATGTTGCCGACATGCTAATTTACCTCCACTCTCCTGACTTCTTGCTCTCTTTTCTGTCTGCTCTCGTTTTACTGACAGATCCTGGATGCCATCCCAATACCCGATGCTCAACATCTCCAAGACTCCCTCATTTTTTAGATATATAAATGAGAAAAGGAAAGTTAAACAAGGATTAGTTAGACTAAAAACAAAAGGCATATATGTAGAAGAGGATAAAGGTTTAGCTGACTGCCTCAATGAATATTTCTGTTCAGTTTTTACAGATGAGAATGATGGAATGGGACCTCAGTTGGGAAAAAAGACTGAATCATTTGAAATATGTGAGTTTATCGAGGCGGAGGTTTTACTTCAGTTGTCTAAGGTAAAAACAAATAAGTCGATGGGGCCTGATGGGATACACCCCAAGTTATTAAAAGAGCTTGGGGGTGTACTAGCAAAACCGTTAACTGATATATTTAACGAATCATTGGTAACGGGAGTTGTCCCTGGGGATTGGAAAGTAGCGAATGTTGTGCCTATACACAAAAAGGCAGTAGGGAGGAGTCGGGCAACTACAGGCCAGTTAGTCTTACATCTGTAGTGGGAAAATTAATGGAAACAATGTTAAAGGAAAGGATTGTTGAACATCTGAAGTCACATGGCTTTCAAGATCAAAAACAACATGGGTTTTCCTCAGGAAGATCTTGCCAAACAAATCTTATTGATTTTTTTTGATTGGGTGACTAAAGTAATTGATCAAGGTGGTGCAGTAGACATTGCGTATCTGGATTTCAGTAAGGCCTTTGACACTGTCCCACATAGAAGACTTTTAAATAAACTGCAATCTCTGGGTTTAGATCCCAATGTTGTTGAATGGATTAAGGAGTGGCTGAGTGACAGAAAACAGAGGGTTGTAGTCAATGGCGTATATTCAGAACAAGGTCTTGTTACCAGTGGGATACCTCAGGGATCTGTACTTGGACCCATTCTCTTTAATATTTTCATTAGTGATATTGCAGATGGTGTTGATGGAAAGGTATGTTTATTTGCCGACGACACAAAAATTTGCAACAGGGTTGATGTTCCTGGAGGAAGAAGCCAAATGGCAAACGATCTGGGTAAGCTGGAAAATGGTCAGAGCTGTGGCAATTGGCATTTAACGTGGATAAATGCAAAGTAATGCACCTGGGGCATAAAAACCCAAGGGCAGAGTATAGACTATTTGGTACTGTCCTAACCTCAACGTGTGAGGAAAGGGATTTAGGGGTAATTATTTCTGAGGATTTAAAGGTAGGTAGACAATGCAGTAGAGCAGCAGGTAATGCTAGCAGAATGCTTGGTTGTATAGGGAGAGGTATTCGCAGTAAAAGAGGGAAGTGCTCATGCCGCTGTACAGATCACTGGTGAGACCTCACTTGGAGTATTGTGTACAGTACTGGAGACCGTATCTCCAGAAGGATATAGATATGTTGGAGAAAGTTCAGAGAAGGGCTACTAAAATGGTTTATGGATTACAAAATAAACCTTACCAGGACAGGTTAAAGGACCTTAATCTATATGGCCTGGAAAAAAGACGGGACAGGGGGGATATGATAGAAACATTTAAATACTTAAAGGGAATCAACAAAGTAAAGGAAGAAAGTTTATTTAAAAGGAGAAATAAAACCGCAACAAGAGGACACAAGCATAAACTAGAGGGGCAAAGGTTTAATGGTAACATCAGAAAATATTACTTTACGGAAAGGGTAGTGGACGCATGGAATAGCCTCCCAGTGAAAGTGGTAGATGTTAATACAGTAAAGTCATTTAAGCAAGCATGGGATAGGCATAATGCCAAGCTAGATATAGGATAAGGGCAAGTACTAAAGGAGAGTACTCAGAGGTTGGGCAGACTGGATGGGCCTTCTGGTTCTTATCTGCCGTCACTTTCTATGTTTCTATAAGACAAAAGGTCATTACATAAGTTATGGTGGGTAAAGGTGATGGAAAACCCTTCCACTAAAATGTAGGGGGTAGTAGAAACATTATTAAACACTAATCTACAGACACCAGACAAGCCAGAAGGCTTGTTTTTCCCTCAGAAATCTCATGGTGCTGCCACATACACAAGGGATTCTGGGTAGGTGCCCTATACTACTCTATATTTATATATAGCCAGCTTTTGAGGTAAGAGCAAGAGAGGGCAGGCCTTCCCATACACTGTCTATGACAAGATGTGAGTACGCGGTGAAACTCCACTTTAGATAGGCTGGAGAAGATTTTGGAGCAGCAGAGGGCAATCAGAGCACAACATTGGTATTACATCTCCATTAACTAGAGAGGATTGGACGGCGATCGCCCAGCTACTGGCAGTCCTTAAACCATTCGGGGATGCCACTGACAATGTAAGCACTGCCAGTCCCGGCTAGGTAATCCAAGTGTTCTCCCATCTAGGCAGCAAGATGGGTGTGTTCATTGAAAACCGTGAGGCTGTTCAAGGTGGCACTCTACATCCTGACATAGCAGCCATAGTGAGGAAGTTGAAGGATCTGCTAAAAATTCGCCTTCACAAAGGAATGGAAGAAAGTCCCAATGGTAGCATGCCTTTATGATCAAAGGATTAAGGGAAAGCTTGGAATCAAATTGAATGTTATTTAGTAAATACAGGGAGCAATTGATCCAAAGGGTGCGTGACTGGTAGTGGAAAACAGGAATGATGTCCGAGGAGGAAAAGGTGCAGGAAGAGGAAGAGATGATGATGTCTGCTACTGAGAAAAAATGGAATGTCTTCAAAAGAATATTAGAAAGGTACACTTCTCAGTATGTACCATTGGGTAATAATTTGAAACCATTGTGGCTTAGTGGGGAAGTAAACCAAGAAATTGGAGATTACTCCGCCCTGATGGCAAGATGATTGTTCAGGCAATACTGATACAGATCCCTGGTGAGATCCGACAGAAGTTTGGACCTGGAGCCCCCGAGATGGTTGATGTAACGGACGGCCGATACAGTATCCATCCTGAGGACCTAAGAACAATGAGTTATATTTTTGGTGAAACTTCGGATGGCAAATGAGCCTGCCATTAGCTCCAAGCAGTTTATGTGAAAACCACGTTCTTCCTCTGTCCAGAGTCCGCCGGTGGCCAAATCCCCGCAGGCCGCCCCCCAAGGAGGCCGGTATCCGACTCTAAGTAAAAATCTGGAGAGTGACCGAAGATAGCTCGACCGTTCCAGGCTTCCATGTGACGGAGCCACCAGTGCAGTTCCACCCGAACCTTGTCCGTCAGTCGAATCGGTTGATCATAGGAATCTGACCGACGCAGGTAAGACGTTTAGAGACGTTGCATAGCTCGATAGTGCAGAGAACACTGGAAAATAGCCTGAATGGAGGCGGAAAATAACCCCAGGATGCGCTCAAGGTCCCTCAGGGAAACACATGGGGAACGAAGAAGACGACGTATATTCTTCCGTATAGCAATCAGTTTTTCTGATGGAAGTTTCAGAACAGCCTCCACAGAATCCACAAGAAATCCGAGGAACTGGACTGACAGGGAAGGGGAAAGTTCTGGGTTCTTGTCGTTTATTATGAATCCCAGGGACTGGAACAGCTGGATAGCCATCTGAGTATCTCTGAGAAGGGTATCCCGGTCCTGGGCCATAAGGAGGACGTCATCGAGGTAGATGATGGATCTGATGCCGCATTCTCGCAAAAACTCCATGACCGGCTTCAGTAGTTTTGTGAAGCACCATGGAGCGGAACTGAGGCCAAAGGGAAGGCAAGTGAATTACCAGAGCGTGTCCTGCCACCAAAACTGGAGGAACTGTCTGTCTACCGCGTGGACCATTACCATAAGGTAGGCGTCCTTCACATCCAAACGAGTGAACCAGTCCCCTCGGCGTAGTAGATCGCGCAGCAGATGGATCCCTTCCATCTTGAAATGTTGGTAGGTCACGTGGACGTTTAAGGCTCGCAAGTTGATCACAGGGCGAAATTCTCCATTCTTCTTCTTCACCAGAAAAATGTTGCTAACACCGGATCCCCACAAGCATGTTCGAACGCGCCCTTCTCTCGAAGGGAAGAGAGTTCTGTATGAACTAACCTCTGTGAGTCCCATGACATACGAATAGGGAGTGGGGCGCGTGTCTGACAAGGAAGGAATGCGAAAACCCCTGACACATTGAAGTACCCAAGGATCCCGTGTAAGACCTTCCCAACAGTGAACAAAATGCACAAGTCAGCCCGCAACAGGAATATGTGGAAGAAAAATAGAGGTCCTTACCTGACGTAGATCACCCTCTGAAAGATGAGGATGCGCCTTTGCCTCTAGTGGAACCTCTGGTGAGCGGGTTCCTTGAAGCGATGTGTCTTATCATACTGGAACCTGGACCTGTTGCCCTCATAGGCAGCTCTGCTGGCAACCCGGCCCCTCTGTTTACCAGCCCCGGACAAAAAAACGGTTCCCAAGGGGGCGTGGCTTGCCTTGCTTGAAGATGGCAGCTTGAGTCTGTCAGGCTCATCATATTGCAGCCCTTAACTGGATGTTGGAGTCCAGAGCGCAGGAGTGTAAGAACGCAGTGATTGAAACAAACTTGACAAATGACACAAGCGGAATGTTTGATTATAGGTTATATTACACAAAGCAAAGCAGACATCTCACCATAAGCAGCAAAGTAGGAGGCATATCATGCATGCAGACTGCTGGTGAGTATGAGGGTAGAAAAGTCCAGGTAAGTATTTGAAAGGGCCTGGGACAGGTACAAGCAAAAGGGGAAATCTGGGTCAAACAGGTAACAGGCTGACAGAAGGGTAAATCCAAAAGGCAGTCCGGTTCAAAGAGGTAACAAGCAGGCAGGGAAATCCAACACGCAGATCCAGCGTCTGGCATGAACTACAGCTCCAAAGAACTTAATGAACTCACACCTCTGTTACTGGGAGGCTGGGATAAAGCCTGTTCATTAGATCAGGTGTGAGTTGTCTAGGCTTCAGGTAGCCTAGGGAGGCAGGGTAATGGTATAACAAAACACAGCTGAACATAAATACACAGCACATTAATTATAGCAAATGAAGGGTAAAACTTTTAACTATCCTGCAGTCTTTAGCTCCGTGGCTGACTCACTTTAATCTGCACCCATCTGACACCACAGGACACGATGGGCAAGCAGAAACGCTCATCCCAGCGCCACGACACACCTGAAACCCAATCCAGGTGTCAGGCTGGGGGGGAGCGGAGCGGAGCGCAGGTGCCACCACACGAAGTCCAGTAAAGCGGTAACATGGGTCACGTTTCAGAGGTCAAGGCAGGCAGCAGACAGCAGTATCAGGTAACAAAGCAATGGTCAAAATCCAAGGAGTCAGTATTAAGGAGTAGGTTACAAGAAACAGTACTTCAAAGTACGAAGTTCAACTAAGAAGCACTGGGAGAGAGGTCTGTGGGGGTTATATAAGGGCAGGGAATGAGCAGTCTGCCCCCTAGCACCTGATCCCCTCCCTCCAGATACACCTGAGTGGAGGGAGACAGGGTAGTATTCACCTCCTCCCTCTGGTGTCCGACCAAGAAGGTGGCCACACCTTCTGTGGTTAAGCCACGCCCCCTCCTTGTCGGGAGCGTGGTGCGTGCGAGGCACGCCGTGCGCACTGACCGCGAGGTCGGGGTTGCGGCCTGCCACGAGGCTACTGGAAACTTTGACAAAAGTTGGTGGTAGAATTAGTGCAAGAATAGTGTTAAAATTCCACCATTTAAAATACATTGGGGTATGTAGTTTTAAAAAAAATGTAGTTTGATTGGGGTAAATTGAATAGGGCACTGGGTTACCAGAATATTGAAAGGGGAAGGACGGGACATGCTGGAAGGGGAAGGAAGCAGCATGGCAGAGGCTAAGGGAGCTGTTTCAGTTTTTTTTTTCTTCTGAAAAAAAGTTATGAAATAGGAAGCTGTTGTTCCATCTTAAGCTAGTTAAGTGGCACGAAGCTATGGCAAGTTGCGTGCCTAGTCTTATAACTAAAATTAGAAAGTAACTACTACAAAATTCCTTTGAAATCTTCTTTATCAACCGGGAATCAAACAGAACTCCCTTTATTACAAACACACAGAATTTATATACAATCTCCATTCACTGTGCACCAAACCAACCCCCAATCCTATCAGCCACATCCCATCACAAATCCCATCAGCCACATCCCCTCACAAATCCCATCGGTATACAGAGGATGTATCAGGTGAGGGGATTAAGGGATACAATGGGTTTCCCCCACCTGTGTTATCCCCCCTGTAGTGCGCGTGCCGTCTGGGCAGACAGGGCTGTGCTGGCTGATTAAGAGCCCCAGCCAGATTATAGGATCGTCTCTTTGAAGGCTGGAGCTGCAGCCATATTCAAACAGGGTACAAATAACTATAATAATAATAATAACAGTAAAGATCAGACATGGTTCTTCACAATAAGTGTCCCTTAACTGAGCACATTACTATCTACCAACTTACAATCACTAAGAAAAAATCAACATTGCTGTCTCATGAAATCGCACCATAGAAAGGCTCTGCAAGCCATCTTGCCTGCATACCTCCACAACCCACACAGTCCAAATGTGAAGATTTTGCAGCCTACTTTTCAGATGAGATAGCTTCCATCCAGACCTCTATTGCAGAAGGACAGCCAAAGGCACTACAGGGGTACAAAAACGAGCAACCACCTGTGACTTAGATCCTGCACCTACATATCTCCTCCCTGCATTCTCAGAAACAGTAGGCCCAGTTTTTACAAAAATAGTTCTGGAATCTGGAGTTTTTCCAGACCTACTGAAAGAAGCAATCTTCTAAAAAACCTCTTCTAAAAAAGCCTTCCTTGGACCCGGAATGCTTAACGAACTATAGGCCTGTCTCCAACCTCCCTTTTCTGGGAAAAGTTATTGAAAATGTGTGTTAATGCAACTAGAGGCCCATCTGTCAAGTAATAATATATTTAAATCTTTCCAATCAGGCTTCAGAAAACATCATAGCACTGAAACTGCCCTGGTTCGCTTTCTGAATGACCTGCTGATGGCAAGAGACAAGGGTGATCATTCAATCCTAATTCTTCTAGATCTGTCAGCAGCATTTGACACCTTTGATCATTAGATTCTTATTGAGCAGCTGCAAGACCTATGCGGGCTGGGAGGCACAGTTCTAACATGGTTTAAATCCTTCCTCACAAACAAGTCACTGAGGGTGTCATCAGGAACGTGTTTCCAGCTCCCACACCACTAACGTGTGGAGTACCACAAGGATACATTCTCCCACTCTATTTGCCATATACATCCTGCCACTGGGGGACATCATCAGACAACAGACACGCAGGTCTACCTTTCCTTTGCACCAGGATCCAACATCTCTTTTCAGCATATGCTTAGCAAGCCTGGATGCAAGCTAGCTGGTTAAAGGTAAATCCTGATAAAACAGAAGTCCTGTTGATCAGAGGACAAAGGATAACTGTGCCGATCCTAGGAAATACTAACCAAACTGGCATAGAATTCGGGGGTTCAGAGCTATTCAGGTCAAGTGAAGTGCAAAATCTCAGAGTACTCGTCGACAGTGGTTTCTCACTTAAACATCAAATTTCTGCTGCAACAAAGTCTGCCTTCTTCCACCTGAGGAATACAGCCAGGATAAAGCACCTAATCCCACCAGAGGATACTGTCACCCTAATCCATGCATTTGTGACATCTCATCTGGACTATTGCAATGCACTGTATGTAGGCCTCCCAGAAAAAGAACTTTACAAACTGCAGCTGGCTCAGAACACAGCAGCCAGACTATTAACAAATCAACCCTGCTCATGCCATACTACACCTATTTTACGGTCTCTTCATTGGCTTCTTATGAAATGGAGAATTCACTTCAAGATAGGCGTGTTGTCATTTAAAGCCCTAAAGGACCAGGGACCATGTTACCTGAAAGAGCTATTAGCACCCTACATCCCTGCTCACCCCTTTGATCCACACATATGTCTCTTCTCTCAATACCCAAAGTGTGCACAAAATCTGTCATTCTCTCATGCTGCTCCCACAATCTGGAAATCTTTACCACTGTCAATCAGAGAGGCCCCATCTTTAGAGACTTAGAAAAGATGGGTTTTAAGTCTTTTTTTTCCCAATCCTTTATTTAATTCATTCTTTTTCTCTTGTATGCATATACCTGTTAAGTGCTTTGAGTCCCACCGGGAGAAAAGTGCTATATTAATACTTGTTCCATGTTGTTGTTGTTGCATGTTGTTGTTGTTGTTGCATGTGTAATCATTTTTGGAGTTCAATGGATTTTCTATGTTTTCACTACCAGTTTACTGTACTCAGAAACCACACTGAAGAATCCTGCAGGAGTGACCCTTGCTAGGGCCAAGCAGGATCTGTCTGAATCACATGCAAGTGATATGTTATTGCCACAAACTAATATGTGGATATATCTCGAGACGGAGGTATCTAATTTTTGTCTAGCAAATATGGTGGACGCCCGATATCTGTTAAGTATATGTCTTGTTGCTACTCCAGCATCTCAATAGACTCCGTATTATTATTTCACAAATATTTTAAACATTAATGACGGAACAACATGACACCTTCTTTCTAATCCCTTCAGTGTGTGAATAAAGACTATGTACACAGGTCACTAATTATATGAGATGCTATTACATTTCAACTCAGGCTAGTTTAGATTGATATGTTAAGCTGCCTAAAGGATGTTTTTTTCTCTTGTGGTAAAACTTTTGTTATAGTCATATATACCTGATAATATAACAGGTGGTCCGTGTGCCTTAAGTAGGATGGGTTTCTTAGGACCGCCTGCACGCTCTATCCCTGAGAGGTTTAGGTGTAATACTATCAAAAGGTGTAAGTGCTGACTGTGCATCTTATATGATGTTATTATTAGACTTGTGCATTCGTCTTCGGGCGAACATGAAAACGAGCACGAAGAGGCCGTTTTTTTGTTCGTTCCGAAGGAACGTAGAACAGAATACAGTGCCGGCAAACCGTAGGCGAAGACGAAGACTCACAACCACGAAGAATCGAAGATTCGTTTTTGCCGCGCAACCGCCAAAATTTCAAACAGGAGTGAGCTGATCCTCGTCTGTCCAATCAGCTCACTCTTGTGACGTCACGCTAAGGGTCTCGTCCAATGTCTGTGCTGCTGTTTTTAGAATTCTGAAGGCGCCTTTATAAGACCAGAGCTTGCCTGAGAGATCCATTCATTTTTCGCTGTGACTGCTTTGGCAACACTGCTGTGCTGCATCCGAGCGTTACAGAGAGAGATTGTTCTGTTCTGTGTGAGACTGGTAAGCCTTAGCCTGCCATTTCTCACTGTGTACTTCATCCTCACTTCAGTGCTACTTAATTAATATATTTAATAATAATAATTTGATTAATTTAATTTTTTTTAATTTAATTTGTCATCAACTTTAGTGTAAGTGCTGTTGAGTTGACAGTGCACCCAGTGCCTCAGTGGCACTGGGGTGCCCTTGCCCTGGGCTGGCACTAGTGCCTATTGCCTGTCCTGCTTAAATAAATTAAATAGAATTTATAAATTACAATTTAATAGAATCTATAATTTAATAGTTCATTATAATATTATATATATATATATATTTGTCAGTCATATATATATATATACTATAGTATACTAGTGTAGAGTGTACTGTAAACATTCATCTACTAGTGTCTAATTTAAAATCAGTAATATTAATTAATATAATTAATAATTGAATTCATTATAAAATTATATATGTATTTGTCAGTTATAGTTAGTAATAGTATACTAGTGTAGAGTGTACTGTAGACATTCAAGACATCTACTAGTGTCTAATCTAAAATCAGTAATATCAATAATTCTATAATTCTTTCTTATCTTAATAGTTAATTAAATTAGCTATAAATAAAAGTAATATTAATTAATTACTACTAGCGTATAGTTCAGCTAATCTTATTAGTACTGGTGCTGCAGCTCTATAGTTTGTGCTTTGTTTTAGCAACAGTAAGAGACCAAGTCAATTTTTCTTAATTAATCTTTCATTTTATTTCATTTGTTTTGCTCACCTCAGTCCATCAGTGAAGTGAACTTGTTGGGCTAGTGAGTGCAGCCGCATAAGTGCTGTGTTTTTTTTTTGATCAGCAAGCAGTGACGTTAACTGTTTTGCAAAGATTTTCTCATTTATTTTACATTTTATTTCAATTTTATTAAAAGTACCCTTAGTGTTTTGCTCACCTCAGTCCATCAGTGAAGTGAACTTGTTGGGCTAGTGAGTGCAGCAAGCAGTGAAGCTAACTGTTTTGCTGTGACATTTTATTTTATTTCTAATTCTTTTCAAGAAAAATTGACTGTGACGAGCTGTACTAAGCAAAGCTTCAAGCTACTAGCTGTAGTACTAAAATAATTCTAATCTTCTTTAATCTTAATCTATAATATATTATAAATAATAATATTCTAATTCATAATCTATAATATAAGTAATTCTAATTCTAAATTCTAATTCATAATCTATATTCTTCTATCTATAATACATAATATATATTAGTAAATTAGTTCTAATCTATTAATATTATATAACTTAATATTAATTAAGAAATCATATACTTAATCTGATTTAACCTCACTTTAGCTTAGTGGGTTTGAGAGCGTCTGCCTAGAGGTAGACTTATAGTAAGGAAATATAGCTTTAGGCTAGCATAGTAGTAGGCTAAGCTCTTAGGCCCGTGTAAATTCAAATTAAAAATAAAATACTGCTAGTTATTAAATAGTTAATCTTGAGTTAATAATTTAAATAACTTTAGCACTTTGGCAGATTGCACACAACAGCACAGTGCAGTAGTGCATAGTTTTACTTTTTAAGCAGTAGCACTGAAGAGAACTTCCTCTAATTTTTTTGTCTTTAATAGGTTTTTCCTTTTTTTTATTTTTATTTTTTTATAGTTTTTTAAACACTACACTATACTACACTACACTACACACACAACACAAAATTTGAAATGGATCCTCCTTTTGGGACTAAGGAGGGACAAGCTCCATCTACCACCACCACCAGTTCTAAGATGCAGCCTTTGCGTCTGTCTAGTCGGCCAAGTAGGCCAAGCTCTCGCTTATCATTTGGGGAAGCGTTGCTTGAAGGATCATCAAGTAAAGGAAAGGCACCAAAAGCAGGCAGTAGTAGTGCGGCTAGGCCTACAAGCTCTATGGTTTTTTACGGAAAGCCTAAAGCACCAGAAGCACGTTCAAAGTTAAAGGGTAGCACAAGTAGTACTAGCCCAGTGACTAAAAAGAAGTGCCTTTTGCCCCAAGCAGCATCTTCCCCATCCACAAGCAGCATGCACGGTACCAAGCAGAGCCAAATTAGCAGCAAGACTCAGAGGGGTCCCAAACCAAAGCGATCTCATTCCTTTGTAGGGAAAACCACCACCCCCACCTCTACCGCGTCTACCACCACTAGTGCTGCGCCTACTGTTCCCACCGGTACCGCCACGCCATGTCCTCCTAGTACCTCTAGCAAGCCACCAAGTCCTTACAATATTTTTGTAAAGACAGTTAGAGAGATGGCTACACATAGTACTGGAAATCCAGCTAGCGAGGTACCAGAGGAGCCTGAGACTGAGAGGCCAAGTGCAGAGTCTGTTCTTCCTGCTCGCACTACTACTACTACTACTACTACTACTACTACTAGTCTTAGTAGTCTTAGCTCCAGCCTAGTAGGAATTCCATTTGATCTGGCTAATGAAGAACTAGACTATGAGCCAGAGGAAGTAGAGGAGATGAGTGGCCAGGAATCAGATTCCTCAGGGAGCAGTGTACAAATGACTAGTGCACAATTTTCCCCTGAGCCTCCACCTTCTCCGCTGCGATCATCACCACCACCAGCAGCAGCAAAACCTACCAAATCTGCTAGACTTAAAGCAATTAGCAGTCCCACTATGGCCAGTACTGGTAGTACCACCAGTGCCACTACCACCACCACCACTAGTTCTGCCGCTGTTCATCCACCCCGAGCAGTACAAGCAGCACCCAAGGCACACCCCAAGGCTATGCGCGCCCCAATTTGGGAGCACTTTGAAAATGTGGAAGAAGGGCGCTATGGAAAGTGCAAACACTGTGGGAAGCTAATAAGCAGAGGGAAAGTGTCTGGCCATTTCACCAGTGCTAGCATGAAGCATCACCTCAGCACTCAACACAACGCTGTGCTATTGGGGAAAGATGCAGAAGTAAAACGTAGTGCAGGCAGTGGTAAAACCCCAACAGCTGCTTCTGAGCCAATAGCAGCAGCTAGTGCTGGCAGCCAGAGACCAAGGCAGGTTGGAGCACTGCATGCCCAGCCCACCCTGGAAGAATTTGGGGCATTCCACTCCAAGAGAACGATGCCCAAACAGCAGGCCAATAAAGTAACGCGACTTATTGGTCAGTTCATTGCTGTTGGAGGGGCATCCTTCTCCATGATTGAAGGGGAGCCTTGCAAACAATTGATGGCAGCTGTGGCTCCACATACACAGTTCTGTCACGTTCCACTTTCAGTAGGAACATTGTCCCCTCATTGTATCGGTCCTGTGTTTCAGCAGTGAAAGCGGAGCTTTCCAAGGCTGCTGGTCAGTGTGTTCATTTCACAACAGATTTGTGGAGTGCACCTAGCGGCCAGCATGCCTTTCTTTCTTTGACAGCACACTGGTGGCAGCCTGGTGTGTCTAAGGAAGCTGCTGCAGCAGGCTACCGATCATTCCTTCTCCATGCAGAAGTGATGGATGAAAAGCACACTTCCGAAAATATTCTGCATGCAATGAGGAAAATGTTTAGCCTTTGGGTGGGAGCAGAGGCGGGCACCAATGTTGAAGTTGGTTTTGTGGTAACTGACGGAGGTGCCAATATGGTGAAAGCGCTGCGAGATGGTCATATTGTTGGTGTGCGCTGTGCAGCCCACATCATCCATCTTGTAGTGAAGGCAGCAATGTCAGAAGGAACTAATGTAGCAGCAGTAGTTCTGTCCCGCTGCAGAAAGATCGCTGGGCACTTTCACCATAGTGTTAAGGCTAGCCAACTTTTGAGGGAAGAGCAAGAGAGGGCAGGTCTTCCCGTACACTGGCTATGACATGATGTCAGTACGAGTTGGAACTCCACTTTAGAGATGCTGGAGAGGATTTTGGAGCAGCAGAGGGCAATCTATAATCTTGCCTCAGAGCATAATATTGGGATTACATCTCCATTGAATAGGGGGGATTGGACAGTGGCAGTCCTTAAACCATTCAGGGATGCCACAGAAAATTTAAGCTCAAACACTGCCAGTCTGGCCCAGGTAATCCCAGTGTTCTCCCATCTAGGCAGCAAGATGGATGTGTTCCTTGGAAACCGTGAGGCTGTTCAAGGTGGCACTCTACATCCTGACGTAGCAGCCGTAGTCAGGAAGCTGAAGGATCTGCTAAAAGTACACCTTCGCAAGCGAATGGAAGAGAGTCCCGAAATGATGCTAGCGTGCCTTTGTGATCCAAGAATTAAGGGAAAGCTAGCTTTGAAATTCAATGTTCTCAGTAGCTACCGGGAGCAATTGGTCAACAAGGTGCGTGACTGGCAGCGTAAAATGGGAATGCTGTCCGAGGAGGGTGAGGTGCAGGAGGAGGAAGAGATGATGTAGTCTGCTACCCCTAGCAGCAGCATCAGCAGCAGTGCCACAAGCAGCACAACACAGCTGTTCAAAGTGAGCGCGTGTTTTCTATGACTGGAAACATACTGAGTCCACAGCGCTCACGCATGGCACCTCATCTGATGGAGCAGATTGCCTTTCTTAAATTCAATCTGCCCAAATTGGGTTACCCAGCTCTTAGCTTGGAAAGTTAAAATTTTTCTCTCTAATGTTTAAGGTAGTTTCTCCCCCTGGTTGCACTTGCTGCGGTGTGGCAATGCCTGCTACCTCCGCTGGTGTAGCCAATTTACGCTAGGGCCTAGTGTCTGAGCTCTGTAAGTCCGCTCCCAAACGCCTAGGACTGACAGTCTTTGGATGCTTTGCCCTGGGGTGAAACAGGTGAGCGGGTCGCCAATTGCCCTCTCATTCGCCTTTCCAATTTTTCAATGCTGCTGGTGGTGGTGCCAGCATCTCTTCTCTGCCAGTTCGCTTCCTGGCTAGAGTCATGCCCAAAATGTCCCTAATGGTAAGGGCAGTTTCTCCCCCCCTGGCTGCCTCTGTTTTCGGTGTGGCAACACCTGCTACCTCCGCCGGAGTGGCCAGCTTACGCT
>VKOC01046988.1:0-34309 GCA_009364415.1 Spea multiplicata
TCCCTCCCTCTGACAATAAGTGGGTGTAGGTGCCTCCTAACAAAGACATTAACATTTCACAGTAAATAAAAACCCATTTGGCCCATTTAGTCGGCCTAGTTTTTCCTGATGTAAAGGCTCAAACAAAATCAGTCCTTGGTCTCATCATAAGGATACCCATATGCCAATTCTATGCATAATACACATACAAAAGAGTGCTTGCA
This sequence comes from Spea multiplicata, assembly GCA_009364415.1. NCBI lineage: Eukaryota > Metazoa > Chordata > Amphibia > Anura > Pelobatidae > Spea > Spea multiplicata. The sequence goes on from VKOC01046988.1 coordinate 204, forward strand.
AAGGACCACTTCTACATTTAAAGAGCACTGCCCTATTATTACATTTCAGATGCCATTCAATTACCTATGTGCTTTAAAGGCTGTGTGTAAACATACCCTAAGACAGTGTCTGAAATAATGTTCTAAGCATCAATACATAATTTTCTTTAATGTATATTCCATTAATTAAGTGCTTTAAGCCTTGGGGATAGAGCGTTAACAACCCATTGTTTACAATGTGTTTTATCAGATGAGGTCACACAAAATGCCATTTTAGTCCTATTTATTACAAAGGTGATATTTTAACAATTCAGTTCTTGGCACCAAACTGGAAGAGAAAGGTTATAAACTAATGAAGCACTTTGCTCAGTACTGGGTTTACAGTCAAGAGGGTAGTGCTTGGCACAATTAAGGATAACGGAGAGGAATTCTCGGTTGGGAACAATAATAAATGTAGTAGTGGCATGTTACAATAAAGAGCACTTGAAAATGGGTGAGGTATAACAAAATTATTCATAAAGAAAAATGGAAAGGAATGTCACGCTGTGTCGTTACATGCACTTGTAGAGAGCACTAACAAGACTTTCACTAGAAACTGAGTTGTAGTGCACTTGGGCTAGGTAAAAAAAAAACCTCTGATTCATGGGAAACAAGGACAGTAAACTAAAAGCAATTCTAAATATTTCTACAGATTTTAAATTATTTACAATGAAATTGTGGCAGTATAACATGAAGAGACTTTATTTATTTTGAAGAGGGCTCATCATTTGGAAGCATTTGCTGTTCCATGTGACAGGATTGTAACAAGCGTACAACGTAATGTACAAAGCAGGATTCTCTGTTGTTAAAAAATTAAGGACTGGGAGATATTGTTGCGTATGACTAAAAAAAATAAAAAAAATCGGGTACTACTGTGGAAATGTTGAGTGGGCCCAATTTAACATGACATGTTTTAAAGCAAAGAAAGTACAATATTTGTTTTCCATTTATTTCTAAGACCTGCACTTGAACAGTTAGTTCTTTTTTTTCTAACTTATAATCGTGACACTAATGTGTTGCAGCTGTTTGCAGAAAGTATAAATGCAGGTGATTATATAAAAGGAAGATATGATGATTTCAAGGTCCCTGACTTCACGCTGTAACATGACAAATGATAAAAAGCATAGAATCTGAAATTTCAATAGTAGGAACATTGCAGTAACTTATAACAGTTTAGTATGACACATACAGGGAAATAGATAGTGCTGTAGTTCCAGAGATGATAGTGATGTTGTACGGATTGGTGAAATTTTCCCTACTCCAAGCAAATTAGGTAGACAATGTCTCTTTTAGATTTGATAAGAGTGCTTACAAAGTTCATTCTTCTTTTTTTTCCTTACATAGCAGATAGGGTCAATAAAAAGACCATTTATTGTATAGTCCATAAATCTGAGTGAAATTTTATTTAGACATTTAAAAATATACAAAAAGGTATGAGACTAGCTAAGTCGTGTACAGTACTTAAATGACCTGATCTACAACGAATCCTTCCTTGGAAGATTAAATGTAATTCTTGCTATTACAGAGGAAAAATCTCCATCAAAATATCAGACCATTTGCACACACAAAGGCAATCTAGGACCAAACTGTAAGTTTTTTCTTTAAAAGGTAACCAACAACCTCATGCATATGCTTCAAGGTGGCTTGTCTCTCAAACCCGGGATTCCCTTCTACTCCATTATTGCCAGTCTCAAGCAGGTTTAACCTGTAGTCCTGACTCGCCTGATCCTCTTAGCCCTTGGACCATATTCCTTCCCACCCAAAACTCATCCCTAATCCACATGTGTTATTAACGACAACTATTTTTGCACCCTTGGAACTGTTAAATGTTTTTACTGCGTGTCATGATTACTGTTGCTTCCTCGTATTTTGCAATATTGACTCTTTCAGGTGTAGTCTTTGCATTATTAACAGTACACAAATGCTATGGCTGTATCTACTTGGCTAAGCTGCTCATGTCTAACTTCTGACTTGTGTCCCAGTTTGCCTTGTATATATAATGTAAGTTCTCTTCTTGAACATACTCAATCAAGGTGGTTATTTGGGATTATTTTGGGGATGCTGCATGCTGCAATTTATAGTGAACAAAAACACATAGTAAGTCTGACATATGTGTTAGAGCATAAATCCCATTACTGTATATGAGGCCAGACACTGATGGTTGTACTGCATAACTCCCATTATTATATATTGAGCCAGGCAATAATATGTGCTACAACATAATTCCCATCATTATGTAACAAGCCAGACACTGACAATGGTACAGCATAACTCCAATCATTAATTAGTAAATCAGTACAGCATGACTCCTTTTTATTATGTAGTGTTCCAGACACTGTGAGTGATTTCAGCATAACTCCAATTGTTGAACTAGTCTCACCTTATGGGCATATAAGGAAACAAAAACGTATTTTAATGAGTCAATTGTTTCAGCAAACAATGCAAATGTATATGTATATGTCAAAACAGTGCATTTTACACTCTAGTTAATACCTCTACTGGTACATCATAACAATAAAGCAAGATATTACACAAACTTTCAAGGCCTTGGGTCTCTTTTCTGTCAAAAAAACCTTATTAACCAGAAGGGTGCAGTATCACAGTTTGGAATAGGGACACAGTGGACAATGGAGAATTCAATGCATTAGTCAGTGTCTATTACGTAAGCAAGTTCAACAAAGTGTATTGTTTCAAATAAGCTGGCATGATTTTACACAATAGTCTCTTTACCTTTTGCTCTTTTAATTGGGGCCATGTCATAGCACACATGGGTGTTTGATTTGTTTAACATCCTGGTAATAAATTCATTAAAGACATTAATTTGTTTCATTGGAGCAGTTGTTTGTGGTCACAAGTGGCATGCATAGAGAGGAACAAGTTTTACCAGAACTGCAAGAAGTTCTGTATTCTTTAATAACAGACAGAATGTTTTCAAAACTTACCATGACTGAAAAGGTGCTCTGTGAATTATGAGCATGACATGGAATTAATGAATTAATGAAAGTTCTTTCATGTCTTCGCCTGAAATTTAATGTAACACGCCCTCACAAACAATTCAGCAGATTCATTTTCAGTTGACTCTGGTCAGTCGTGTTACCGTTTAACTTGACCATTCAACTTCTTAGTGATTATGCCTTTAAGAAGCTAAGGGCTAAAGGAGGACATTCATTGCCCAATCACTTTAAATAGTTCAAAGATCTGGACAGGCGTTATACAGAGAATAATCAATTATATGCGATAGGTTAGAGAAAATTACAAGTGAAGTTCCAACAGAAACCAATATATTTGAATAACAAGTATGTAGAAAGTAGAACTATAGACCATAATAAATTCACGGCTAATAAACACAATACAGTAACTATAAGTAATTGCATTGGGTGTAACTAAATGAAAACCCAAATATCGGGAGCCACAAGGTGCTGCTGCCCAGGCTGATGTGCAGGATCTGTTACAGGATAAGAGGGATCAGTGTGTAATATGCCTGAAGAAGAGCCCTAAATTGTCTTGAAATCTTGCAATCCAATACGATTCAGTTAGCCATTAAACATGTCACCTTTAAGAAGACTGTCTTTATATAATATATGCATGTGAATTCAAAATTATTATTTGAGGTAACCAGATTTCATATAAAATAAATCAATAGTTGACAAGGAGTATTTCAGAACATTTGCTCTATGCTTGCTGTATGCTTGACCCAGTTCTCTGTGACATCTGTAACACTGAGCATGAATTCTATGAAGTGCTGAGTTGGCATCTATACAAAATTTCTTAGAACATATTTGAAACATGATATGTGTATCAAAAAAGTATTTTATTTTTTAACAAAAAAAGGCTTAATTATTTTAAATATAAACAAATGTATGTATATGAAAAAAATAAGTTATTTAATTAGCCTGTCAGGTTGTATGTTGTTTTAAGTGTTAAGATACACTTTATGGTGCAATTGAAACTGAGAAATATAACATGGTGTCTGGGTGGTCTTTGTCGTTCTTATCTGGAATAAGATCCACTGTTTCTAAGATACACATTTGTCTTGTAAAACAAGAAATGCTTGGATTCGCAAACATGTTGCATGGCTTAATATAGAAACTAATTCCCAATCAGCTGTTTCATTAATATTCATTTCCTTTGGCTTGCAAATGGATTTGAAACAACTTACAAAAACAAATGTTTTAAAATTTAGCACACAGGAAGTAGTTAAGCTTTAAGACTTAATGTATTTATACTTCCCAAGATGAAAATCATATGAAGACATGTTGTATGTAAGTAACGGAGGTTCTGATTGGAGCCAATAAAATCAAGTGTTTTTTTTTTTCCCTACAGAAATTGGCCTTTGGGGAGTTTTCTTTTGAGATTACATTTTAATTGAAGTACTGAGTTAGTTCTGCTTGTAGAGAAAATAAAAAGCCCACTGGAAGTCCCTACAGAGCCGGAAGGATTTGGCCATGTTACTACAAGGATTTCAAATTTTCTATTGGCTTTTTCCTAGTAGCCTTTGACATGGTGAAATAATGTGTCAGTGTTTCCTAATTGTCATGCAGTCCTGAAATATTTAATACCAGTATACCAGCTAAAAGCATGTAACTGTCTGTTTATGATGATAGGTAGCTTTGCACACTTTTGATATTTAAATAAGAATAAAATGCTTTTCAATATCTATCTTGCATGTTAACTGATGCTGTGTCTCAACATTCTGTGTATAATATATAGCTGTAATAACTATGCTTTTAAAAATGCATAGAAGGATTAAGAAAAGATCAGTGTGGATACACCCTGCAAGTACTATTTTCAACCATTTATCTTGAGTGTAAACATTGGGGGTATATGATATTTGCCACACATTGCTTAGCCTGCTTTCATGTCAAAGCACCCCAATTTTGGAAAGTCCTGTCTAATGCTGCCATGGTTGCACTGCTTACCAAGAAGCTGAATCAATAGTACTTCTACTTTTTAAACTCTATAGCCCTCGTTGGACACCATCAAGCCATCAATGAGGCAACAGATGCTTAATTTAGAAGTCTGATTGGGGTCTCAAAATATGCCATTAAATCCAAAACGAGAAGCGCAGACCCAACACATACAGTGCTGTAAAAGAGTATCTGTCCTGAGATCAGAAGATGCCATTATGTATACAAACAGCGATTTGCCCACTATAAACAATGACTTGAGATGAAAAACCTTATCAGCTTAATTATGTATGGATAATTATGAGACAACCCTGACACGTTTCTCTTGCTAGAAGGCCAGCGATGGTTCTTCATTACGCATAGTTAATGCTTATTAGATACAATTTATCATCTCCCAGAAAATCATTCTTTAATGAACAAAACCCCTACAGTACAACATTACCAGTAATCTGTATGTCCGGAGATAACATTTGATACATTGAGAAGAATCTCTCAGTTATTTTATATGGACTGAGAATTAATAAACTCATATATATGAGCTGGCATTTATAATGAGCAATAGGAATAGATGAAATAGATGAAACTTGCAAAAGATAGTACTCCCTGCCACCTGTGTCAATTCCTTAGAGATCATCTAAATTCCCATGAGCAGGATATGTTGTCTGCAATTGTCTGGAGTTCAAGGAGGCTGAAGGTCACTTAATATGTTTTTTGGGGATTGTCTGCAAAAATGAAAATGTTGAAAGTATAAATGTGGGAGTTACCGCCATCTCTAATGAACACGCCATTCTCTCATGTTGCACTCCAGTTTATTTTGTAAGCTTATATGAACCAATTTCTGCTTTGGTTCATCAAAGTAAAATATCAGCTTTTGAGAATGGTGTAAAAACCTTGGTCAGTGGTCACTATGTTCCCTAAAATAACAGTGCATGATAACATTATAAACTCTAGTATAAATTCATAAACACACACAATATATATATATATATATATATATATACATATATATACATTTATTCTCTTATGTCATTAAAGTCTTTAATATAAGCAACACAGTTCTCTTGTAAGAGTTTACTGAATACAAAGTCATGCTGCAACATTTTGTCCCCTAGAAAAGTATTTTCAACTAGAGAGGAGACCTGTCTATAATAGCAGTACAAGTAAATTGCATTTCGGTTAAAAACATAAATTTTTAATTGGGAAGGAATGCATTTGATGTACTTACTTAATGTGGCAACACCACTTTGAGGCTTTGGAAATGAATCCTAAATTTGAATCATTTCAATATGCAGTGACAATTTAATCTTGTGGGGCTGGAGATCCAACCTTTCAGCTAAGAGTAAGAATAGATATCCCAAAGCTAGAAAAGCCAAATATCATTTAATCTGGTTCATCTGGCAGCCACCGGAGAAAGCCTTGACAGTGGTTTCTACTCTACAAAGTGCATTAAAGTAGGCTAAACACATTAATGGATCTGGTATAATTGTAGTACACACAGATCCTCTGAGGACATTTGAAGGGCTTGAGAGTGATAGCTAGCTACTTACTTGTAAGGCCAAGCTTATAAACTCACTATTGTAAAATGATTGTTCATAGAAACATGAAAGTGGCTCTATCAGGACAAAGAACAGAGGTTGTTCTTTTACAGAACCCTACATTATGAGTAATACGTATTGGTATGTACCCGGAGATGTTATCTGGGAAGACCTCAAGCTTGTACAAAAAGAAAAGTGACAAGGGTACCAGTAAAAACAATATGGTGAATAATTAAAATAAAATAAATGTTATTTGGTAGAAAAATCCTTTCCTAAAAAAAATATAAAAAAATTACAATACTTCCTCTATTTCACAACTACTGAACTACTGCCCTAGAACAGCATTCTCCGGATGATCAAACAACAAACTTCCACTTAGGGGCACTCGTAAAAAAAGAGCAAAGAAAAAAACAACATACGGAGCATTCACATCGAAAAATAATTGATCTGTAGATCGTGCATATATATAGGATTGAGAGGGAGGAGTGAAAACGGAGAGTATAGGACCTACTGCCACAATGTACACCAGGTGTCAGGACCAAGACATCAAGCTTATTTTGTTTACCTCCATTTGGTCTTATGCAACAAGAAATCTCATTGCTTTTGGAGTGAAGAAGGAATGTTCCCCGAAGCTTAATTTGTTTAGTTTCCTCTTAAGTTTCTATTTACTATATTATTTGGATATCCTCTGCTTCAAGAACGCGCTACAAAAAGATTCAAAGAAGGTGGGCTGCCATAGGGACAATTGTCACTCAACCTGGTGTAATTTAAAACAAATAGAGTCAACACAAGCAGATTTTCATGGATTTGTACCCTCTTTTATATAGGCATAGATAACCTAAGTGATATCTGTGTGGTAATAGACCCACATCACATAAAATGAAATACTCTATATTGTGAGAGAGAGAACAAGAATAGAGAAAATCGTAAATCCAGGTGATGATAACATACTTTCCCCTATTGTTGCATATCAGAAACAGACCGTCAGTTTCCTTCTTGTCATGCATAGCATGCATCTAGTCCTCACAACATGCTACAACAATATAGTAGGTATAACCTGAAAGCCCATCTTATTAACATCACTTGATGACTGGAGGTCTTTGGCATGAATGATTTATCCCTCCCCTGACAGAGGTAGGCCAGCATGGACGGGATTGATCCTTGCAGCTACGAGACCCGCCGAGCGGTGATCAATGCCTTCCTTGACACTGAGGCCTAAGAAAGTATTGATTAACACCTTCAGATACAGAAATGAAGAGCACTAATTCACTCATTATAAGCCATATCTGGTGTAATCAGATAATAGAATATTTAGACTAGAGTCAGACTAAACATGTAACTAGTTAGTGACCCTTACAAACTTTTTCACTGGCTTCATTCATAGCACTTCAAATACATTTCTCAAAGAGGAACACTTATAGACAGGAATACATTATTTTGTATAAGTCTACAAAAAGTCTTGTCTTTTATCTGGTAACATAATTATACCTAAAGGATGACAACTTGTTCTTTGGGTTCCATATTTATTTCTAGTGGAAAAGGAAAACATATTCATTATTTTCTCAAAACTTAAGAAAATAAAAATACCACTGTAGAGTGGGTTATAAAAGGCAATTAATAAAATTACCATTGTGTGCCTAGTTAAGTAGGACTTGTAAAGTGTGTAAACTGTGCATTAATCAAAACTCTGCAACCACCAGACAAGCCAAGAGACTTGTTGTTCCCACAGAAATCTTATATTGCTGCCATCCCTGCCAGGGATTCCGGGGAAGGTGTGTGCAGATTAGGTTAACAATGGTCACCTTTTTGCCTCTATATCCACTTTATACATGTGATGAGCTCCATTAAGGAAAAAACAGCTTTTCATAAGTGGTGATCTAGATTTTGCACCACTGTCGCAAGCTCTGTTTAAAGGCTGTCTGGCAAAGGCTGTAAGTGTTTCATATATAAAGTGGATATAGAGGCAAAAGGGTGATCATTGTTAAGCTAATTGCACACACCTACCCAGAATCCCTGGCATTGGTGGTAGTGCTATTCTATTTCTGTGGGGAAAAGCAGGTCTTCTGGCCTGCCTAGTGGATGTGGATGAGTTTTTAATGCTTCTGCTACCCCCTTAATTTTAAGTGCAGGCGTTTCCCATCACATTTACCCTACCACAAAGTATGTCGTGTGTTCATCAAAAATCAAAAGTGAATTGATTGCCCCTGTGCCCGTCATTTCTAATACCAACTACCAGAGAATGCATTTCCTCAGTTTCAGTTGACTTTACTGTATATAACTGGGGGGTTATGGTGCACATTCTATAGCAGCCATTGGGGGAAAGAACCTGCCTGAACATACGGAAATTGTTAAGGGAGGTTTCAGGTAAAGTGGAAGTCTCTGGTCCCACAGTTAGGACAGAGGGTAAGGTAGATCGGTTTGTGGAGAGCCTCACAGCATTAATACTAATGGTGGTGTAATAATTTGGAAAATGCATTAGATGTGAACCCCCAGCCACATTCCAAGTTCTACTTCCATGGCTGTCCACTCTAGCCTGGAATATGGCATGATATCATGGTATACAGAGGCCTCGCGCTCCCACCTACATTATTTATGTATACCTTCATGAAAGGGATTTCCATGGGAAAGCAGCCACACACAAGCTGAAGATCACTATGATCAATGCAAGGCGTCACCTGGAGAAGAGTCAAGCAGTGTCAACAGACAGTGGAAACATGCTCCCTAGACTCATGCTTCACCATCTGAAAGTCTGATGGATGAATTTGATTTTGCAGATGCCAGGAGAATGCAGTAACAAATGCCAGACCTTCATTTTAGGTGGATTATTGGGACCGTAATTTTACATTTACTTCTATGGGTTAAAGTTAAACTGTAACATTTTGTACTTTTACCCTCTTGGTTTCATTTCTGTGTGTCTTAATAATGACTTACCGTCTAGTCTACATTTAAGCATTACTTCCCTAATCCATTTATCTCTGTTGTGTATTCGTCATTGGTGTATGTGTGATGAGATTACTCTGGTAGAGTCCCTGGTTTCCAATACAAGCGCTAGCTACCAGAATGCCTAGTGCCTACTGTAAATTTTGGGAAAGGAGCTGTTTTTGGGCTAAGCCTTTTAGTTCCTACGAAGGATAATGTTAATGCTACAGAATACAAAAGGCATTTGCTTCCAACTTTGTGGCATTAATTTGGGGAAGGTCCTTTCCTGTTGCAGTATGACTGTGCCTCTGCACAAAACAAGGCCCATAAAGACATGGTTTGATGAAAAAATAGTTCCACGACACTGGAGAGACACCTGCCAAATTAAAGTCAGAGGCAATGTGATATTTGTCTAAATATAAGCCTCAAATTCCCCCCCAAAAATTAGAGGTGCAGCCTATAGTTGGAAAACTTTGGCCAATACTGCACTGACACTATTAATACTATAACATGGAAGCACAAGTGGGATAAGCACACTCTAAATCTAAAGAGAACTTCTGTGTAAGTAGACTAAGGAGATGCCCCATGCTGTAGGATATCATATGATAACACTATATATAACAATAAACAACAACCACAAGTGTATGTGCGTCCAGAAAAAAATGGCTGATCTTAGATAAATAGCTGCATGTCAACTTAATTTTGGGTTACGGTAAGCTTCTAGCAGTAAAAAGGGATACGTTGCACCTTTAAAAATAAACAACAGGAAAAAAAAGTTAAAATGTGTAATTGACATTTAGTACAATGCGTACTTTTTGAGGTGATGCTTTATACTAAAGTTTTTGAAGGAATACTTAGGTGGCTACATCATTCGTACATCGTAATTATTACCCTCTTTTCTGCATTACTTGGTGTTGAGATTTTACTGTGAGCTTCCACTCAGGTACCTGAAAGCTAGTGAAAATTGTGGAATCATGTATCAGAGATTAGGAATATTAAGCAAATAGTAGTCCACAATTTTAGGACAAGTACTCATGCTGATCTTTAACTAGCACAGGAGTGTCTGTGAAAATAGTGAGTGACTGAAAGGCGTGTGAGGACTGAAGCTGGGAATCTACTCTTTATTAGTTGGAAACATGGATACCTGTGGAACGGGTTAAAACTGACCACTATAATGACATGGTTTTAGGAATTCTAATTAACATAGCTTTTGCAGATTAAATATGTGCAACACCAAAACCATTGTTTCTCAATAGTCCTTCTATCCCAAGCAGAAGATCTTTTATGGTTTTCATTGCGGGTACATAAGCTGGGTGACACCATTTCAATCCTCACCCTTGTAAAGTCAATTCTTTCACATAGATGGGTGAATAGTATCCGGGTGCCTTTATATAAGCACAAGTGGACAAGTATTAGGCGGATGTAGTTATGTTTAGGTGAGAAGACAATCCATAGCAGTGACTAATTAGGCTTTAATTCCTAATTGTTCAACTGGACATAAAAGCAGCTTCCCTGCATTAGCAATCCTGCCGTACTTATACTACTTATATTGCGACCAGCGGCAAAATGATTATTGCCTTGCAAGATGCATTTTTTATAAGCCTCCTTATTTAAAGGGCTGGTTCTCATGATTGCAATTTTAAAGAAGGAATTCAAAAGCCTGTGGTGGGGATACCTCTTTAATAAAATGCTGTAGAAACTCTTCACCTATGCCTTTGAGAATGGGCGGTCCATTGAAAACAATGCATTTTGAGCCCGTACATGTACGGGCTTTGTCATTAAGGGGTTAAATATTCAGCATGTTTTGCATCAATCAAATTATTGTATTGTGTGTGTATATATAGTATTTATATTTAAAATGAAATTAAGCATTGTGTTATCTTCTGCTGCTATAAGAACTGATTATCTCCCAAAAACAAGTAGTAATATACCAATAAAATGATCTTCGTATTGTGAACATTCTGTTCTGCGATCCCTTTTTCCCCCAAAGGTCTTGTTTTCTGGAATGTTGGACAGCTGTTTTTAATAACTGTCTATTCTGCTATTTTTTTCTACTTAAGCGTGTTAACGTCATTCTTGGCCAAAAATTAACACCATAGATTCCTTTGTTTTTAATACTCTTGTTAAAAGTTAAATGTGGTCATCACAGAAGTTTATTACATGAACATGGTTTAGAATGATCACTTTCGGTTTCTGTTAAACTCCTGAGCACTCTGGGTAAAGCTATTTAAACTTCCTTCCTATAAAAACAGAGACAACTAACGTGAGGTCAGCAACCAGTTTTGAGAAAGAACCTAGTTGGATTTTTAATCTGGAGATAACCTGGAGCCTGAGGGGAAACAGGCGCGTCAAGTTGTTTGGTTGGTGTGAGTTTGGAGAAAAGGAGCTTACACGAGTAACAGTTTGTAATTTGGAAATGGAAGTGAATCATGTATCTGTAACTTCACATACATCATCTTCCTGTATTACAATTGCAGGTAATGTTTATGTGTTTTTGTAATTGAAATGATGCTTTACTTTTTCATGCTTAAATTGTTGGTGCTGTATAAATAAAACGCAATTATTTTATAAAACTATCTTTTCCCCATTTGGCATCATGATATTGTTTCTTTTTAGATAGATCTTGTATCATATGTATTTTTACACCTAGTTGCATTAGGTTTGTCTGCCCAGTGCTTTTCTGTGGCCTTTACAAGGTTTTTTTTTTTTGTTTTTTTTTTGCTTACCAAACAGCCTAAGCTTTCCCCCTTTCTCTATAATAGCATGTTGGTCTGTCGAAGAGGTGAAAGCATGGTTCAGTTAGGTTTATGCATGCGCATAAGCCAATGAGTGCTCCATGGCAAATGTCACGATGAGTCTGCCAGGGAAATAAACAACCGGCACTTCTATGTGAGCACTACTTTACTGACCCCCAAAAAAGAATTTTGTGCGACTGCCCCTTTTTAATAACAGGCACAAGTATTCCTGAATCCTAATGAATTACCCTAAATTTCAAATCAGGCCAGGGTCATATAACTCCTAAAGCGCACAAGTGTGATTAGTGAACCTTCTGAATCCCATCCATCACAATTTCTCTTCAGCCTCCTGTTTTGCTGTCTTTCATGCTAATGCAAGCAGGCTTTAACATATTGCTTTGACATACATGTCTCTTCTTGGCAGCTAAAGTGGACCTTTTGACCACAGGTGACAGGTCTGCTTTCCATAGGAAAAAATGATCTATAATTGTCGTAACAAAATTGCTATGTAATGTATAGATCACGCTCTGTTTTGAACCAGTGCTTCCCCTGGCTGTATACAAAACATTAAACGCATATGAAGACATGGAATGCACATATAACTAATTCATCGGTAACATAATTTTGTGTGTTTTATTTTTATTACCAAGTAAAGCCCAGAAATGTTGCTGTTTTTTTTATTGTAAAATGACAACACTCATTTAAAGGGGTTGTTATGCTATTATTTTTAGCTGTAAGTCAAGCTTTTTTCTTCTAATATGTTGGTGTGCTTTTGTATACACATCCATGATGCTTGTTGGCTTGAAAGGTACACCTCATTCTGCAGTAAATTGAGGCAATGGAGGAGTCTGTATTATATATGCAGAACATAATATGCATACTCCCAATATTTCAGGTATTTAAAATGGGAAACCTTTGTTAGGTGTGTAGCGAGAGGCAGGACTACCCACCTATTTTACTTGAATAGCCTTTTGTGTTCCTGGAAACCATCCATACGAGATGGAATCATGTAGAAAGAGCAATCCTCTGAGTCTTAAAGTGCTTTTCAGGGAACAAAGCCTGTGCAAAAAGACACTGCCAGAATAGTAGTAAAGTCCTCTCTGACCACATTGGTCAGGGCCTGTAACACCAGCAATAGACGTCCCTTAATAGCCATACGTGAGATGTCCTTGTATCTACTGGCCAGCCTGCTTTAGGCCAAGTAGAAGGGAGCCCTGGCATTTGTTCATCATGTCCTCTGATGAGCTTATGGGTCACTCTAAAGGACAAATCTGCTAATCCATGGTACAATCTTCTGTTTGCCTTCCAACCTTTTAGGGCTGATTGATCTCTGCCAAGCCATAGGGTATTGGTGCAGTCTACAGCAATGGTAAAAGCAGCATTTTTTTTCTCTTTACAACAAATATAGCGTACAATAGACTTTTGCATTCAGATTAGTATGAACTGCAAACTTACAGAATTTTCATAAATTCAGTGATTTGTACAAAGTCACAAAAATGAGGCCACATCCCCCTTTGAATCGGATGAAAATGAAGCAAACTTTTGTCTGCGCTGTGTTACCCACACACTCTCTCTAAATGTTTCCCTACCATTTTTGCCAACCGCTTTCAATTCTGCATTTTCTTCAATTCTTCATCATCATCTCTGCAGACATAACATGGCAGGAACCTCCTCCAAAATAGCAGCTCTTCCAGTGATGTCCTGATTCTCCAATAGTCACCAGAAGCGCCGCCATCTTACACTAGAACTCAGGGCTATATGGCAGCGCTTCCGGTGATGCCCCCCCAATAGAGGATCAGGGGCGAGGATGTCATTAGAAGTGCCGCCATTTTGGAGGAAGTTCCCACTGCGTTTATGTCTGCGGAGATACAGATGAAGATCTGATGCAGTTCAGATTAAAGTTTGTTTACTATATAGGAGTAAAATACCTCGCTGGAAAAAATGTTTTAAACAAACCACACAACACATTTAACCTTTTAGGGTAGGAGTGAAATAAAGTCATGTATAACTATTGATAAAACCTCTATGAAATTGCTGATTCTTCGAGATCTTCAGTCGCGTGCCTCTTCCATTTTAATTATTTGGCATCTGCATCTGCACTTTTAAATCAATCGCTATGCAATATCTCTGTCAAGCGCTAACCATTTCTACTTTGGCAAAGTTTGTTCCTTAATATAAGCACTTAGAATTTAACACACATTTAGATGCAGCCAACATGTAACAAAAATACTAATGCAAAATCCAATAAAGTAATTTAAGACAAATCTATCTGCAAATGTCCTAATGGCTTATTCAGTTAGTGCTTACAGTAAGTCCTTTCCAGATGTTAAAATTACTTGCATTTGTAAGCAGTGAATTAATTGGCATAAATCTTCCCCATATAAGGATTTTTTTTCCTGTCTTCTACTCCTTTTATCTCTTTTGCCCTTGTTTTAAGCACATCAGATACAGTTCATTTAAAAGCTTGTATTTTTTTTTTTTCTTTCTTCTAAAAACTTGAACTGCAAATATGCGAGAGCACTCCGCTAAGATATTTGCTTGTAACACTTGTGGAACTTTAACATTCTGGCAGCACCTGAGTCTCTAAGAACTTCACTTGGCATGTATGCTGCAATATTACCTTTTGTCAAAATGCATAATAAAAACAACCGATTTTGAAAAATCTATGCCAAAGAGGAACTAATTAAAAAATGAGTTAGAAGTTTCTGAAAAATGGAGGCAGGAGTATCCACGATAAAATGTTAGTTTTGAAATCGGATCTTGTGAAGTTGATTGGGGGGGAGTGCATGAGACTATGCTTTGAGATTTCTAACAATATTCTATTCAAAGTTAGAATGCTAGGTGCCTGTCTGAAGTGTACTTTTTAGCTGCCTAGTGGAGGTTAGAGTTTGAGAAAGTAGCAGAGCTGGCAGATACCTTATCAACCCCTTCACCCACATACGCCTATCTGGGAACTTCTGGTCTCCGGCTGCCCGGAGGCTTCCCTTGTGGGACGCGGCCAGGACTGTCCACTGACGTCGGTGGGAGTTCCCGCTGACGGCAGCGAGAAACACTCCCGTTCAAAGGGAAAATAGGCGGTGAGTGGGGCTTGTCAAGACCCCCCAGACCCGAAAGGATTTGGGTCTTGACCTGGAGAAGTGGTGCTTCACGCGGCAATCTACGTGTCAAATCCCAGGTATGCACATATGGCTGTGCCAGTATGTCCATGAAAAACTAGGCTTAAAAGTGCATTTAAATGCACCGGTACTGACATCTCCCTGCCACCACATGGGAGATCAGGCTGTCTTTTTGACGGCATAGACTCCCCTCTGTCAGCACAAGCCTGCATTGCTGGTTTTCTGCTGACCAAAAGGGGGGGGCTGGCTAGGGCATCAATGCACATGGGGAAACACACAAACAACAAACGTGGAAAGCATTTTTTTATGCTTTGTGTAGATTAACCCGTACTGATGCGGCTGCCCAAAACATCTTATGTTTGTTTTATATCTCTTTTTACAACTCGGGTACATTTTTTTAGTCTGAATTGAAATGTAAATCAGTTTTGGTTATGGCTGCACACGCCATGGTTAGTAACATCCCTCATAGCTGTACGGCAGATGATGCTTGCTACTAGTGCATAACACAACTGTGCTCTGGTTTGTATGGCTTAATTGGCATTTGCTATGCACGTGAGCAACTGAGTATTCAGAATACATAGCTAATGTCGCTTGCATTCTCCTCTGCTATTTAGCACGAAATGGCAAAATAAAAGCATGTGAAAACCCAAACAAGAGACGAATTTCTGGACAGCTCTAAATGGGACATTTAATATTGCTGCTCCAAACAAAAAGGCGCGTGTGTGTGAGTGCGTATTTAGTTAAAGGGAACTAAGGGAAATTCGCACTTTATTATTATTTCATTTCAATATACATACAAAATGTATATTGAAAGTCTTGAATCGTAATCATTACAGGTAAACTTAAATTTAATCAGGGTATAAAACCACAAATTATTTTAGAAATGGTAAAATGTTTTTGATTTGATTCCTGGTTAAAATACTTCTGTATGTGCATGTAATTCCCTTAAATTTTGTTACATATATAATGTATATATGTATGTATGTGTAACATTTGTTGCGCTCTGGATTATATTCTTCAAACTTGATTCTTAACTTGAAAAAGTTAGGATAATTTATCTGTATCCCATGGCAATTCACATATTCATATCCCTAATTTATTAAGGATTAGCAAGTCTGGAATGTTTATTCATTCTAAAAAGATAGATGTTCATTGAATTGTGATTCTTAGAAGATTAAAAACATATTTTTCCTGACAGATTGTTTTCACATACCCATTTGCACACATTGTGTGCAGAAGCTTGCTCAGCTGTGCCTACTAAATACAAAAAGACCTGAAACTTGTTTCAATATGTTTTCAATCCCAGGTTGTGGTATTTTCCCGTTTAAGAAGATAACTTTTTAATTACTGTAACAAAAACCAAACGTTCTTTAATAGGAAAAAGATGATCCCTGTATTTATTTATTTTTAACCAGAAAAGGAATGTTTTATCTGTCGTGGAGATGACCAGAAGGAACAAGGAGACTTAGAACATTACTGTGATTGCACAGATTTAGCGGTACACCATCAGTGCTTATTAACATGGATCCAAAAGGTGAGCAGTACCGATTATCTAATGTGTACTTAAACATGTGCATGCGCACACACATAGGGAACTTTAGTACCATGCTTTTTTGTTGTTTGTTTGTTTGTTTTCTGACACACAAGTAATTAGTTTACACAGAATGGTGGCCCTCAAAACAGCAAGCGGAGGCCCAATTTTTTTTCTTCTGGAGAAACAAAACATTGACACAAACTGATTCTATTTTTCCATTGCCCTTGAATAAAAAATAAATAAGATGCAGTATTAACAATGATCAAAAATGACAAAATAAATAAGGTTAAGTAAAAATTGTGCAATAATTGCAGATATTTAAAATAATAATTCTGCAATGATTCTCGACTTTTTAACATAAATAAAATTTTGACAAAACGATGCCATGCAGCACAGTCTTTATGCAACTAGCAGTTGCTTTGGAGGAAGCTCTCTTGCAGAATTAAACCAAAACCATTAATTTTGGTATGCTTTATTGCCACAAAACTGAAATAGTTATTGGCGTTTTGCAGTATAACTTAATGCAGTTTTATGCAGCAAGCTAAAGCCGAATGACGTGTACATCAAAGCAGCAGCTTTTCTGCTTACAATAAAGTGATCATCACATGTCGTCTGCCACAGCTGTTTTGTGGTGTCTGTGTTCCAGCAATCTACCCCTTCATTAAGCAGCCAGTCATATTGAAACCAAGCCAGATGTTACAAGTTTCCATTATGACAAATGGTACAAGCAAGTGTTGGCGTATCCCTGTTAGTTTAAGGTGAACAGATATTTTCTTTCTTTTTTTAGGAGACAGCCCCCAGATTGAGGCTTCTGTCCTCGTGAATTTGAGGGACACCATTTCAAATTACCCAGCATTAAAATGTACAATCTAAATCTACATCTTTTGCTTGAAGTGCCATAGCGGCTATTTAGCATAGTCAGCATTATTCCAAATTTCAACATAATCACCCTACATCACCCTAATAAAATATATTATTGATGCAGAAAACCAGATCAGTTTATACTATTGGGATATTTGTAAGTTCATTAAAAAAAGAGAATTTGATTTCAGATTTTAAATTGATATTGCATGTGAAATAACATGCATTTATATGCTTTGCAATTAGTGCCCTTTCTTAGGGCCTACTATGATTTAAGGAGGCATATCTGAAGATCAAGGTTAGGGAAACTAACTAATTGTGCCAGAATTTGCCTAAAATTGCATTACTCCTAATGTGTTTGTACAAACATGTTGTTGTTAAGTTAGTTAACGTGTAATTAAATAAAATGCTTAAATCATCTCTTAATATGCCTTTTAAATTTTATGTACAGTATTAGTAATCGTATGTCCTTCGAAGCAATACAGTCCTACCCCAGTTCACCAACATTTTCCCTTCTGCCCTCCAATTCATGTCGTCAACCACCCAGTATGAGAAAGGGATACCGCTGGGCTGGGTTACACAGGAAGAGA
Source organism: Spea multiplicata (assembly GCA_009364415.1). Lineage (NCBI taxonomy): Eukaryota > Metazoa > Chordata > Amphibia > Anura > Pelobatidae > Spea > Spea multiplicata. The sequence continues at coordinate 18,419 of VKOC01046988.1, forward strand.
TATATTTTTTCCATGCAATGTCTGTAAATCTTCTGTACCCCAAGCACTCATATCAACAGTGTGCTTTATTAATATTTAAGCAATATAATATATGCCAAGAATACCCATATATTGTATTGTATTGTGCTAACACACTAAGTATTTGTCTTTGTGTTACCAGGTATTTTGATGTTGGAATCAAACTGATGTAACTTGCTTTGAGTGGATGCAAAAAAAAAAAGACCTCTCATAGAACTAGAAGGGTAGCGTAGCTGGGCTTTGGCATATTCAGATCTCATATAGGACCTAAATAACAATGAAGATATAATAATGAATCTAGTTGCCTTTTCTATTGCCTTTAAAAAAATGTTTCATAAAACAAAGCTTATAGCTGAAGGTGAGAGAAATTTTAATATGTAACTTTTAATTATAGTGGGAGAGGCACTGTACCACAAGTCTAACCACTAAAAACACCAGTTTAGTTTGTATTCAAACAGTTCAGTGGTACAGGAGCTTAAAGCAGATCTGTGGCTTATCCCAAACGCTACATTTTACTGATCTATACACTGAATAAACCTCTGTAAAAGTGTGCATGTGTGTATAATATACACTCACTGGATACTTTATTAGGTACACCTGTTGTATTGCTTGTTAACAAATGGCTAATCAGCCAATCACATGACAGCAACTCAATGCAGTTAGGCATGTAGACGTGGTCAAGACAACTTGCTGAAGTTCAAACTGAGCATCAGAATGGGGAAGAAAGGGGACTTAAGTGACTTTGAACGTGGCATGGTTGTTGTTGCCAGACAGGCTGGTCTGAGTATTTCAGAAACGGCTGATCTACTGGGATTCTCACGTACAACCATCTCTAGGGTTTACAGAGAATGGTCCGAAAAAGAGAAAATATCCAGTGAGCGGCAGTTGTGTGGACGAAAATGCCTTGGCAGAATAGGCAGATTGGTTCGAGATGACAGAAAGGCAACAGTAACTCAAATAACCCCTCTTTACAACCAAGGTATGCAGAATACCATCTCTGGATGCACAACACATCGAACCTTGAAGCAGATGGGCTACAGCAGCAGAAGACCACACCGGGTGTCACTCCTGTCAGCTAAGAACAGGAAACTGAGGCTACAATTTGCACAGGCTCACCAAAGGAAGACTGGGATAATGTTGCCTGGTCTGATGAGTCTCGATTCCAGCTGCGATTCCAGCTCAATTGAGATGGTAGGGTCAGACTTTGGCGTAAACAACATGAAAGCATGAATCCATCCTGCCTTGTATCAGTGGTTCAGGGTGGTGGTGCAATGGTGTGAGGGGACATTTTCTTGGGCCCCTTAGTACCAATTGAGCATCATTTAAACACGACAGCCAACCTGAGTATTGTTGCTGACCATGTCTATCCCTTTATGGCCACAGTGTACCCATCTGCTGATGGCTACTTCCAGCAGAACAATGCATCATGTCACAAAGCTCACAGGAATTTGTTTTTGCACAAGAAGTTGTCTATGCTTTTTATAGGGTTGGTCGCACTTCCTGATGATCGATTAATCAGTGGCATTTGATTAGCAGTGCCTGTCTGCTACTTAATTCCCATTGAAGCAGTAAGTGTCTTCATTTTGGCTTTATTTTTGTTGAATAAATCATGACACTGTAATATGTCATGTGTTCATCTGAGGTTGTATTTTTCTAATTTTTAGACTTGCTAAGAAACAAATTATGTCCTGATATATGAAACTATAGCATTCAAAGTGGGTGTACTTTTTTTTCATATGACTGTACAGTAGAACGAGGAATTAGAGCATAAATTAGATATATGGAAAGGACGATATTCCCACAAACAATGATTTAGGCATAGATGCATAAGGAAACGGTTGCCCAGCCAAAAACATCTGTTGCAAACCCCGTACCCTAAACTATAATGCTCTATTTTCAAAAATACAAATGATTAAATTGCTAATTCATAATAAATAGTTTAATAGCAAATTAGCAGAATTAAATTTTAAATATCATTGTTATTATAGCTGATGTCCTGACAGCAGATCATTTTAAAACTGATTATTATTACTCGGTGTTGCTCAAAGTTCTTTTTATACCCATTCTGATCATGGTTCATGTGTTGGGTGCTTTTAATATGGTTCCACGCCACATTTGCAGAAACAAGCACTGAAATTCAATAACATTTCTGGGCAAGTGCTCTTCTGATGTCACCAGGGAACACTTACAATACAGCTCTTTAAATTAACTGAAATGAAAGACACATTTTGTATTTATGAACTGAAAAATAGTGTGTTTCGGGTTTTTTTTTACCAAAGTAATTTAACTCCGACATTCCAATAGCAAAATGTTAGCCATGTATGCAGACTACTTGGATTAGTTTTTCTTAAAAAAAAAAAAAAAAAAATATGGAAAACTTGGAAACCCTATAACCTTTTTTTGTTTAGTGCATGCATTCTATGTTCTGCAAGTTTTCATGAAGGGGCATGTATTAGATCTGGGACTGCCCTTCTGTCAAATAGGGTAAATGCCTAGTAGGCATCTGTCTGATTGCATGGGTCACTTCAATTTACTGCTGCTCGCTCAGCTTGTCTTTGAAGACCATAACGCCCCCCCACTTGATTTAGGTTTTTATTTTACTAAACTCATGTCATGTGTTTTAATTCTAAGTATGCACATTGTGCAATATTTTCATATTTGCACTATGCACAAATACAAATGTAGAAAAACAGAAACCAGCTGATTATGTGAAATCATACATATAAATCATGAGCTGGATTTGTGTCCAAATATCCCCTTAGGGACTTTTGAAATTACCTGAAAACCATTATTATTTATTGATATAGTGCCATCATATGCTGCCGCACTGTACAATGAGTAAATCTGAATTAACAAATAGTGCATGACATAACAATTTAGACCTACAGTCTAATTCTCAAGTCTCTTGCTCAAACAAGCTTACTATTTAGTAAGATGTGATATGTTACAAGGAGGGAAATTGCAAATGTTTGAGCTACAGCAGCAATGTTACTGTCTCTTACGCATTAGATTTGTGCATTTGTAAGAATTGCAAACTTACCGAATGTTGGCAATTCATATGAAGCCACGTAAACAAGGCCAGACCCCCCACCCCACACACACAGCAGCTGGAAACAAATCAAAAGGATCAGAATGAAGATGAAACCATTTTGCCCTAAGGTGAACTTTTGCCCAAATCACCATAATTTTGCTGATGTCCTCTTCACCGATTGGACTATTGATGGAGAGGATGTCACCGGAAGCGCAGCCATTTTGGCTGAAGTTCAAGCAAGGTAATGTCCATGGCGATTTGGACAAAGGTAGAAGATCTGGCAGTGGGCAGCGGAGACGGCTGGGAAACCTTTGGAGTGAATGTTGGCACCAGGCAACAAATTTTGTTCCCAAACTTGAAAAAGGCCCTCCCACCCTGATTTTCACACAAACCGAATGAGCAGAGAACGTAATTTGTTGCCTAAAAAAAGGAATGGACCAAAAACAAACAACAAAATTTGGCTGAAGCACAACAGGGTATGGGGGGAGAAGTGTAGAAGTGGGTCTCAAGGGAATTTTGTTTTAATTTAGGACTAGAGGCAAGGAGAGACTGGTAAAACAGATTAGGCATTACAAAAGATGGGGACAAGCCCTGAAGAGGTTTGTATACAAGCAGGAGAAATAGAGATTAGAGCAGAGGGTTGGCATTGATTACTTAATGAGCGGAGGAACTATGTAGGTGTTCGTTTTATCTATCAAATCCCAAATCTGGAATACAGTATCCTTTTTTTATAATGGTGGTGAAAAGAAATTCTTTATAATGAACCTGTGTTACTAAACCCTAAAGCTGGAGTCCTAGTTGGCCCATAGTGAGTCAAAGGTCTTCTTGAATAACTGATAATTTAAGCAATTTTACCTAAAGAAAAACCTTGAGTCCATACATTAATTGACTCGGTCTAATAAGAAGCAATGTTTCTCAAAATAGACGTACATTCAATGCCTTACAGATGCCATGATGGAATATTATGGATATAGCAGAGCAAGCGTGCTGGTTAGGAAATGAGGTTCATGTTAATTCTCAGTAGATTGGGAGAAGTTACATTTTACAAACTAAATTCAGCTTAGATTTTTATTTTTTGTGATCCCATCATTCTGTGTGTTGAGGAGATTCACAACAATAAACAAACTTTAATCTGTTCCAGCAAGGTTCAGACACTTGTCTGCATTGGTCCTTTTATGAAACCATCAATATATCCATATTGTTTTAGAAACTTTTTAAAAATGAGAGGGGGATGCAATAAAATTGCCAATTGTCAAATGTGAACCAGATTTTGAAATAATAAAACATTCATTTCTCATTATTGTTTTGGCTCAGCGTTTACCTTACTCTGCCAGTAGAATAATGAATATTTTTGTGTTCTTCCTCTCCCTAGTTAATAGTTTTTAAATCTCCTCCTATTCTTACAAAATTATTTCTATAACAGGGGTCTGGTAATGAAGATAGACAGCGATGCAGTGCATGCACAGCTAAGGTAAGTAGGAAATTATTTTGTTTCAAATGCCTTTGGCTGTGTTTATATTTTACCTTCACCAAGCTTTCTTAGAATAGTAATTTTTGGGATTAGTACCACAACAGGGTTTCTGTTTACATAGAAACCAATACGGCGACTATCCAACCTTCCGAAGGCTACATTTATTTCAGGTAAAGGTGGAATCTACTTACAACAGTAACTGCGTGGCATGGGCAACCCTTTACAAACACCCAACTAATATTTTTAACTGGTTATATATTATAAATTAATGCTAGAATTTTGAATTGGGGTATTTTGCCCAGTATAGTTTAATGATTTACGTTGCTTAACATGAATACATTCTTTATATTAATATAAGGTGTGCATCCTTTCAGCTTTTGAGAATCTTGCACCAAAAACCTGAAGTCCTTTTTTAATTGTATTGTGGGAAACCTGGTATCTCAAAGGTTATGTTTGCTGTACTTAATATTATGTATTGTCTTATGTTGTATATTGCATTTAAAAGTCTTTGAATTGTCTTACTGGGCAATATTAAAATGTTAATGAGATTTATAAATTATATCAGTTTATATTGACATACAATAAGATCGAAGTTAAAGCATACCCAATCAAGGGTAAAAATAGAAAAAAAAAACTATTTCATATACAAACAATTTAAATCTTATTTCAATTATGAGAATATATATATTCTATTTCATCGTAATAGTTTGCAGGGGATGAATACATACTTGCTTTTGTGTGGTTTTCAGCGGAAAAATTTGACTTGGCATGGGGCACAAAACCATGTTATACTGCATGATAATTCATAAATAATCTTTTGATTACCATGCCTGGCAATGTTTTAAGTGATCTTATCATGAGATCCTTGAACTTCAACAACTATTAAACACGCATGAATATTTTATTAACCCTTTTCTGTGTGATAAGCATTTGTAATAAAAGCCATAACCATGCTTTAGCACAAGGTCAAAATTTAAAGCACCAGTTGGGATGCTGTAAGTTACTGGGCCTTGGAGTCTGTATGTTTAACCTCCTGGTGGAAGAACTGGGATCTTGCAGTCTTTTGTGTTCCTTTTCAGGTCTGACCATCGTACCCTTCTCCCAGGTCCTGCTCCTTTTAAAGCTTTATGGTGATAACCCCACCCCTATAAGTGATTAGCCCCGTCTTCTTGGGCTGGACACACCACTTTTTTATTTATTTTTATTTGTTTTGGAGCATGTTCCTACATATGGTGATACAACATAAGAAGTATGGTTTACAGAAGTATGAAGTTATTTCAAGTTTGTAACAGCATCTCGGCAAGGTCCTAACCTTTTGAATAGTGTTTTGAAACCCAGGTGAGAATAAATTTACTAAAAGAACGCAATGACATTTTGAATATTCTATCCAGATTTAGCATACAAACTGTCTTTTATATACACTATACATCTAAAAGTATGCGTATATATGTCGGACACTGATGTTAGATGAGTAGGCCTGGCTCACAACCGGCATCCCAGTTCATCCCAGACGTGTTCAAATGGGATGAGGTCAGGGATTTGTGCCGGCCACTCAAGTTCCTCCACACCAAAAACGTGACTTTATAGACCTTGCTTTGTGCACATGGGCACATTCATGCTGGAATAGAAAAGGGCCTTCCCCCAAACTGATGTCACAAAGTTGTAAATATACAATTGTCTAAAATGGTTATTCTACAGAATACAAAGACATTACCCTTTTCTGGAACCAAGGGAAACTCCGCTCCAGGACCAACCCCATTTTCCCTCCTCCAACAAATGCTACCGTACTATGCATCCCAATACGGAGTGTTCTCCTGGCATCTGCCAAACCCAGATTTGTCCACCAGACTTGCACATAGTGAAGCTTGATTCATCACTCCAGAAAGCACAGTGCTTGTGCGGATGTTTCTTTCAGAGGTTGCCTGGAATATTACAGTAAGTGATGCTACAGAGGACATGCTGTTCTTGTGCTCTTCAGCACTCAGTGGCCCTGCTCTGTGAGTGTGCACGGTCGAACGCTTTATTTCTCCTAGATGCTTCTGTTTCAAAATGACACTTGCAGTGGACCGGGCAGACATTGTAATGAACTGGCTTGTGGCAACCTAAGACAGTGCCACATTTAAAGTCACTTAGCTCTTCAGTACGACACTCTATTGTCAATGCTTGTCTATGGAGGTGTGCTTTATTTTATACATCTGATAGCAATGGGTGTGGCCGGAAACACCTTAACTCAATAATTAGGAGGGGTGTCCAATACTCATATAGTTTATTTTGTTCTATCTCTTCTAATACAATCTACCAAAAGGATTCCCGCTTATAACAACGTAGTGATCATGTTGTATTTAGCATTTGTCTCTGGATATAGATGGAAGTCTTTTTGTCCCCCCCCCCAGCTTGCTCTTAAAACATGGGACAATGTTTGTGAGTTAAGCTAATTTGTTAGGGCAATGAATATGTTAATTTCATTAGCAAATGGCCTCAAAGCAATAATTACTAGCGTAGGTGTGTCAGAAATGATCATGTTCAATTTAGCCAATTAATTATTAAGATTTTGTTATGAAGGACCCACGTTTTGACATCCAGTTTTAATTTAGCAGTAAATAAAGCCGTAGTGTGCAGTGAGAAGATGGACAGAGCCAAGAACTTTTGCTACCCTTGGATTATTCATTTCATTTTTATTTTTAGGGTTTTTTGTTTTTCAATTTCCACTTCCAATAAGATGCCAAAATAATTAGTGTCAGTGATGTGAAGTTTATTGCATAGCCCCAAAAGGGCACATTATAATAAAAATAGCAATTTTGCTTTCTCGATCCTCTTGTCTATCTTTAAGTTACAGTATATAAATTCTCTACTGGAAAAGCTAAATGTGATGCAGCATGATCTTAAAAATAGACGTGGTTTATGATTTCAAGTTTTGTTTGTAAACTCCTCGGCTCCTAATGAGTTTCTTAAACTTTTTTTTCCTTGTTGCCTGCAATCCTTTCTCTGCCAGCAGCTGAAGCTGTCTTGATTTTTTTTATTTAGAGGAACACGGTAAATATCACTAGCGTGAGAGAAGAGAAGCTAGTTTGGGATTTTCTAATTGCTTAATATTTTCTAGGCAATATATATGAACTACATTCTTTTGGTGCAGGTGGTGAGTTGTGAATGTCCGACTGTTTCGAATAACCCCACTGGTGATGCTGCAAGGCATTCTGGGAGAGTGTTTTAATCCGAGGGCTATTCTTCGGGATGTGTTTGAACTGGAGATAAAAGTACTTCATAATTGCATGCAAATATATACAAGAGCACATTTTTTTTGCAAATGTTGATATGCCACTCTAGCAGTCTCATTGTAGAAATAAAACTACAATTAAAGTGGGTTTATTACATATTTAAATAGAAGTGCCCAACTAAAGTACACCTTACACCTCATCCAGACATCACAGTTGAAAAGATTGTGACACCATTTAATGGGGAGGGGGCATTTTGAATGTTCATAATGTCAACTAAGGTACATTGCTTGCAAGTAATATAAGCTATTTTTATCTGCGCCCACTGCAATAAGTGACATCACAGTAGAGGTTTCTTGAAATCTCACACATGTTGTGATGTCATGAGCAGACTTTTATGGCAGTCTGTGGAGTACTCATTTGTAACCGGCCCATTGAGCAGTGACACACTGTGGGCCAGAGAGGTTTATGTGCCCCATAGTTTTGTGGCAGTGGGGCTGCTCCCCTGGACCTCCCTAGGCCCAAATACATTTCCAGCCTTCTTAACTTATTGTTTCTGTTTGCCTCTGTCAAAATGTTTTTATAGGACTTCTTCAAACTGTGTAATCAAATATTTTGGTATTTAATAATAAGCAGCATTAACATTTAATCATGTAGTCATGGGCATATTTAGTTTACCACCTTATAGTTTTTAAGCAACTAATAATTTGGCAGCCTGACAGACTCATGGTTACATAACAGACATATGCCGCTGCCATATTGTGGGGAAAACTACAGATACTAACCTTGTCGTTATTCATTCGTATCTAGTCATTGACATCATTATTAACAATAACATGCATCTTATTATAAGAAGAGCTCATAATTTGAAACTGATGGGAGATACATAAAGCTATATTGCTGAACTGTCATATGCAATTTCTACCTCTCTTCCAACGTCCTCCATAGTCTTATGCCTACCCCCTGATGTCACTTCAGTGCTTGGTACACAGCCCTTTGCTGCTTTACTAAGAGATCCTAAGTTGGTGTATTCCTTAAGATGTTGGTTCAAACGGTCTTAATTAAAGTCAAACTTGAAATATTATGACTTGATATTCAGAAGACCCTGCCTCTATATAAAGTATATTTTGTATTTGTAAAGCAATCTTGTCCCGTAATTATGTAGTAGTTTGAAATGTGACATCATAGGCAGGTGAAAGTAGTGCGTTGTATCCTGAGGTGCAGTTTTTTGTTTTCAGGCATTCCCTTCCTGTGGTATCAGGGCCGAATCTGTGAGAGGATCCAAAAATTAATGAGAGCTTTGTGTTTGTTTGTTTGGGTTTGTTTACCTTCCTCCAAAGTTACTCCAGCAGAGATGAACTTGAAAGTGGGGTCACCCAGTGACATCATACTGCATGCTGGTTTCCTGAATGTCCTAAAGACAGCAGAAACTCAACCATGGAAACCTTTTCATTCCCCATGGGAGTTTTCCTGGGCAGAAACGTGTTGTGATCAGATGCAAAGAGAAATAATAAATTCAAAATATACAATAAAATTAATAGCACCACTTCGTGATTACACCATGACATCAGGTGCTCCCCTCTAGTTTTGTAGAGGTTTCTGAAGTTTAGAGATTTTTTTAGATGTGACATTGTGAAGTATACCCCCACCTTGGTGTTTACATGTCAAAAAGGTTTTAAAAGCATCAATGGTAAGTAAACGTTTTGCCAAAAGCACAACTTTTGATGTACTGCTGACTCTCGTATATCTCAGACAAAGGGCACAATCTCCATAGGGTGAATATGGTAGAGGCTGGGTAACTGGCCGTTCTTGAGTGCATTTTAGTTGGCAGCCCGTACAATGGATTGACAATAACAATTATTTCTATTTGTAACCAGTAACAAATGGTGCTGTGCCAATCAGATTCTAAAGATTTAAGAGTGTTATAGCGGTAAAAAAAGACAACACTAGTATGCATGGAAGATTGCAGAGCTGTACATTTCTTTGGATGACTGTCTTCTTCTTTTGTTCTGAAAGGGCAGTACCAATCTCCCATGATAATTTAGTATGCTGGGCTCTTTCTGTGGTGCCCTTTACTGCTGTAAATATTTTTTAGGACATTACAATGTACAGACCCCATTTTTTCTTAGCAGTCACCATTAAGCTATCTTGAACAAGTATTAAGCAATAAAATAAAAAGCCAATTTTTTTCATCGTCTGCTATTTGATGTGCTTTTTCACCAAACACACCAGCCAGAAGAAGATTTGAAATGATCATACTAGCATTAAAATGCCCTTTAAATTTATAGCTGTAGGAAAGTTCATAATCCAAGTTTTCCCTGCCAGTTAATTCCCTGCTAATGAACATTTTAAAGGCTCACTTTAGAAAGTGCATCTATCCTTTCTTGTCTCAAGACCAAATTTCATTTGTCCTCAAACCTCATTTTCCTTATGATTGTCCTTTTTGTTTTAGTTTAATAGTCTCCTGTATGTATAAACATATATGTGAAGACCCTAGTTCATACTACAAACTGTAACTATAAATTCAAAAAACTTAAGCTGTCAATGGAAATCTAATAAATGCAAGCACTGGTAATGAAATGGCCTCTTAGAAAAGTTTAAAATATATTGTAAATTACAGGACCCCAAAAAACAGCAAGTGGGTTTTGACACTCGGGTGTATATATGTGTATATAGTCTATACATTTAAAAATGTATCATATGAGACAAACCAATCAGACATGACTTTAATTTAAAAAAAAAAAAAAAAAAAAAACTTTTCCAAAGAGAATCCTTTTGGATATATACCTTAAGAACATTAACCCCAGATGGTCTTGATGAAGAATTTTAATAATCCTCCCTTTTTAAGCTGTATAATTGTGGTTAATTTATTTTGAATCGATTCACTTTAAATTCCATATATACATTAATTTCATATGAAACAACTAATAAAATGTGTTTGGTTTTTTATACATAGTTTATATTAAGTATTGTCATCAGATTCTACTTTTTTATATTTCCAATGATAGCAAGGGTTTCGGAATAGAGCAGTGAGTTTTCTGCCAAGTTTTGGAGATGGCGGTAAAGCTTGTACTCGGAAGAGGGTATTCCATTCCCGTTGCGCTCTCCATCTAATGTAGCGGTATGATCATACATCTCAGTAGACAGGAGTTAGGTGCGTGAAGGTTTTTTTAGGTGAAGCTGTCAGGATCTTTATGCCATAATGTTCCCATTAAGATATTTATTAGCAATTGTTGTTTATTTGTAAGTCAGGGTACTTGGGCATCTATTTAGGTACAACAATAGCTTATTATTGTAGACTTTTTAGGTTCCTCATTTTTTTTTCCTCTTCCATATTTTCATTTCTAACTTCAATAAAGTTAAATTTGTTTAAGATTATTCAAATACTGAAACACGTTTCAGACTCTTATATTTTAGGTAATATTGGCTGCTCTGAAGATGGCGGTAGCAGGTAATCAATTTCATTGTATTTTAGTTATGAAGCAATTACCTGGGATATTTAAACTGAAAATTCCCAAAGGCAAGTATGATTAATAGCTGGTCCTTCTTAAAAGGCACAGCATAATTGTTGCTGCGGGTTAAACTAGGGCATGACCCTGAAGTTCTAGTGAAAGTCAGATTCCGAAAAATGAGACAAACTCCTATATGTGGTTTAAATATTTTAACATTGGTTTCTCTGCCTTCCTCTTCATTGGCACTAAAACAGAAGGTCAAGAAGGACTGTATAGTGATGATACAAGAATATTATTATTGTCTTGCATAATAAAACTGTAAAGGTACTAACTGGGTGAATTGGTTTACTATATTTTGCTGTTTTGGGTAGCCATGTTGTCTTAAAGTGATTCCATAATTACCCCCCCCCAAAAAAAAAAATCCTAAATCTCATGGTTTTAAGTAGACTATATGATAATCTACAAGATGGTGCTTTATAGATGAAAATAAGCAGTATATAGTTAATGAGATGTTCCTTTGGTATATGTGTATACCAAAGGAACAGGATTCTTAACTCACCATTTGTTATCTCTGCCATATTGTTAGATTTGTCATTTGATTCTGTTCCTGTGGCTATTCCTTAGCTTCCACAAGGTAAACCTTTTTAAACTAAATAACTCCAAATAACAAGCTATAGGTAGCACTTATTCAATATATTTAGTTATTCTAAATGCTGTGAAGGCACTAGCACCCCCTTTTTTAAATTTATACAAAGTATGCACGCATTTCTTCTTTAGGCCTAAAAGTGTATATAATTAGTCAATTTTTACTTCTTGGCTTGAAGGCATTTATTAAAATATTTGAATTTGATTTGAATTTTACAAAAGGCATTCCAATTGTGGGGATAAGCCAAAAATCAACTAAATATATCCAATATTATTAGCATGAGTCATAATTGTGCACAATTGAAATAATAAGAGCATATTAGTGAGAACTCAAAGAGTATAATAAATCTTCAATCAATTAAGAGTAATAAGGAAATACAGGAAGAAGAGAAGAGCATAAATAACAATACAAAAAATAGAATGTTAAGTAAGATTAAGTAATCCTGAAGGAATATTTGAATAGAAACTAGACTTGATGATGTGTTCTGGGAGTAGACGTAAGGACACATTTCCCAAAATATAATCATAGATGGGGTTCTGTGAGATCATGACCTAAGATACCGTGTAAAAATCAAGAAGCTTTAAATTAATAAAGCTTAGAAGCCAAGGATATTTCTAGGTTAATACAAGATTCATGGTTTGGTCACATACTAGCTTCAATTGAACCATACAAAATCGGATTATATATGTACTGCAAACCCTAGATAACCCCTAAAACCTGCAATGGCACCACAACATACACCACAGTATAAATACCATACAGACATTTCCTCCCTACACTACACATTTTCCTATATTCCTGCAAAATTTGTGGCCATCCAGAATATACTTGGGCTTCCTCTAGCCACCTTTTACTAATCCTTCTGGGTTCAGCCCAAAACCCGCAAAAGTGTAGTTTTATACTGAATTTAGTAAAGAATAAATATTCTTTGGTCACTGTTTATATATGACCAGCAGTTATCACTACCATATTCACAGATGCATAGGCTACTAGGCCATGGACTAAAGGGATAAAGTTGCATTGAAAACAAGTGTCAATAGTGAATGAGGAAATCTCCCTAGGCCTATTTGGAACAATCATGTGTTTAGCAAGGTAGATAAAACATGGCGTTCAACTACGTTGTCTCTCTAGAGTGACATTTTTAGTGTGTTAATGCGATGTGGTTCTCTAACTCATCCTTTTTTATTTTTATTATGATTTCCCCAACGGTTTCTCCATTCTTCTACAATCTCGTCTCAAACCCCCATATTCTTTATGTATTCCCTAGGGTTTAATCGCTAAAGTTATCTTGAGAGATGTGTTTCAGTTCCTTCACTTCACTATACATTATGGAAGCATCCATCCCAGTAAACGTCTGCAAGGTTTCTTCAGTCACCTCAACCATCGAATTATGGATAATATAGGGTGAGCCCAGCCCTTCATGCTGGAGAAACTTGCTATTGTTGGCCCTTTATAATAAATAGTTATGTAAGGGGATTGAAACACAATGCTTCTGCCAACTCTCCCTTTAGTGAATAACCCTTTCTGTGTCTTTTACACAATGTTGCTATATCCCACATCAATAAAGTTAAGATATTACTGTAGCAACAATGTCATCTACAAATATGTCTAACCCCCAGATTTTGTAGATCAATAAAGTAAAATCCTGTCTTCTCCCAAACCTCTTGAGTCCATGTACGGCATAATTTGAAAGACTTTGTTGACCAGAAGTATGTGAAACTGTGCTAATCTTTAGTCATAAAATTTCAGCTGTTCCACTCTGTATTGTGTCAGAAAGTGTAGAAATTTATTGTCCAATTTAGAAACCTGAGATGTTACCGGGAAGTGCTGTGGGGTGCGTTATAATGAAAATACCAATCCACATTAGACATGGTTGCCATAAGCGAAAATCGTAATATCTTAGCAAGACCTTTTTAAAACCACTTCAGTTCTGGAAGGGGAGTTGTAAAACATTACTTTGCAAATATCAGCTGCTCCTTCAAACTTAAATGGGTTAAGTCTCATTGTTCCAACAAAAAAAAACCCCTTGCATTCTTAATTTTCTAAGTGATGTGCCAAGTTAAGTACTTTGATGGCCTTTGGACAGATTTATATTTTGTCGTCTTCTGAATTAGTGGTGACTGACAAGAGGACATTGTTTTATACGATGCTATTTAAATAAAGCCCTGCAGGGTGTTTCTGTAATGTTGTCACTTCAAGTCCAAACTGGTAAAAAAGAAATGTGTATTAAGGAGGAATCTTCATTAGCTTTTATGGTTTTTAATCTAGTTCAGTATGAAGCTTCCTTAGATGGCAAGCTATTTTAATATAAAAGGGTGAAGCCGTATTAGTCCAGTAGACACAATGTCAAAAAATAGAGTATTGCAGAGTATGCGGTAATACCTTTTTTATTGGACTAACATAATATTTAAAAGACAAGCTTTCGAGAGTTATCCTCCCTTCATCAGGTCCGAAGCAATACTAATCAACATGATAGAGGTTACAACTTAAAACAAGTGATGGTATAAGAGAAGGGGGGGTGAGTGGGGTGTCGTAAATAATAGGTCTGGAGGTGAGAAATGCAGAGAGGTAGAGAGATAACCCAGGGACAGAACAAATAAACTTAGGGAAACCAATAACCACAGTAAAAAATCAAAGATAATAACATAAATTAAACATTGGATGACTAGATGAAGTTCATATGAAGTTCTGGTAGTGTGTAAGGAAACCAGAATCCACATTAAGTCCCTCTTTTATGGTGTTGAAATGTGTTATCATTTTCATCTCAAATGTTTTTCTTTCCTGAGAGTTTCTGAAATTTCCTTTGAGTACTTTAATTTTTAGATTTTGGATGGAGTGATTGTTCTGTGTGAAATGATGTCCTACCGGGGTACAGTATTTTTCTTCCTCGTGGTTTTTGATGGAGCTTCGGTGCAGGTTCATTCTAAGGTGCAGCTTAAGCCCAGTTTCTCCAATGTAGCACCCTTTGTCACATGCAGAACATTGTATCATGTACACCACGTTTGCCGATGTACATGAGTAAGAATCTTTGATGATGTATGTTTTGTTGTTGTGACTGGCTGTGTTGCTGTCACATATATGTTGGCAAAGTTTGCAGTGGGATTTGTTGCATGGTACAGTGCCATTCTGTGTATGCTCCTGTTCTGGGGCCAGTTTGCTGCGCACTAATCTTTTCCTCAGGTTTGGTGGTTGTTTGAATGCCAGTATTGGGGGCTGAGGGAATATTTTTTTCAGTATGGGGTCTTCTGAGAATATCGGCTGTAGGTCTTTAATAATTTTGCGGATTTCCTCAAGAGTTGGGTTGTAGGTAACTACCAGAGGGATCCTGCTTGTGTTCTCCTTTTTTTTGTATTGTAGAAGCCTTTCCCGTGGTGTTCTTACAGCAGATTTAATTTTTTTGGATATAGTTTTTTCCTTGTAGCCCTTCTTCTGAAATGACTCTGCCAGCGCGCCCAGGTGTTTGTCTCTGTCCTGAGTGTCAGAGCAGATACGGTGATATCTTATGGCTTGGCTGTAAATGACACCTTGTTTAGTGTGTTTGGGATGAAAGCTTGAATTGTGAAGGTAGCTGTACCTGTCTGTGGGTTTTCTATACACGGACGATTGAAGAAAGCCAGAAGTAACAGTTATAGAGCAGTCCAGGAAGCTCACACAGTGTTTTGAGAAATTCATTTTGAGTTTTATGGATGGGTGGAATGAATTGAAAGATTCGTGGAATTTTAAAAGGTTTTCTTCTCCTTCTGTCCATATTATGAAGATGTCGTCGATGTAACGATAATAATTATGTGGTTTGTGGGGGTAAGTGGCTAGGAATCTCTGTTCCAAGTCAGCCATGAAAAGGTTAGCATATTGCGGTGACATTTTGGTGCCCATGGCTGTTCCGGTCATTTGTAAGTAGTTGGTGTCATAGAACTTGAAATAATTGTGTGTCAGTATAAATTCTATGAGCTTGGCGATGGTTTCACTATCATATTTTTGTGTGGCATTGCTGGAGGAGAGGAATTTGATGCAGGCCTCAATACCATCTTTATGGGGGATGTTGCTATATAAGGACTCCACAT
>VKOC01046989.1:0-13095 GCA_009364415.1 Spea multiplicata
ATCTTAACCTATATAGCCTGGAAAAAAAGACGTGACAGGGGGGATATGATAGAAACATTTAAATACTTAAAGGGATTCAACAAGGTAAAAGAAGAAGTTTATTTAAAAGGAGAAATAAAACCGCAACAAGAGGACACAAGCATAAACTAGAAGGGCAAAGGTTTAATGGTAACATCAGAAAATATTACTTTACGGAAAGGGTAGTGGACGCATGGAATAGCCTCCCAGTGGAAGTGGTAGATGTTAATACAGTAAAGTCATTTAAGCAAGCATGGGATAGGCATAATGCCAAGCTAGATATAGGATAAGGGCAAGTACTAAAGGAGAGTACTCAGAGGTTGGGCAGACTGGATGGGCCTTCTGGCTCTTATCTGCCGTCACTTTCTATGTTTCTATGTTTCTATGTGCGATTATGTTAATTACCTTGATAGTGTTGTCCCTAGCCTTGCGCCCGGGGAATCCGAATGTATGAGATGGGGCAAAAAGGGCAACAAACGATTCGCTAAAATTTTTGAGAAGAGCTTCAAATCTACATTGATCAGAGAGATCGGACGAAAACTACTACATAAATCCAAGTTTTTGTCTGGTTTAGGGATGACTGCGATGTGCGCGGACAGGGCCTGCGGGGCAAAGGGGGCACCTTGGGCGATGGCATTAAAAAACGTGACCATGTGGGGGCCAAGGACGGAGAGGAATTTCTTATAATAGGTAATGGTGAAGCCGTCCGGGCCGGGACTCTTGCCGGCTGGGGAGGATTTCACGACCTCAGCCACCTCAGCCAAGGAGATCGGCTGGTCGAGGAGAGCCCTGGCGTCGGGAGGCAAGGTTTTAGTGATAAATTCCGATAAATAAGCTGAAAGAGCCTCATCCGACTCAGAGGGGAGAGTCCCCGGGCGCGGCAAATTGTACAATGAAGTATAATACTTTCGGAAACATTCAGCAACCTCCTCCGAACGAAAGCGAAGCCGACCCGCCTGGTCCCGAATACGAGGGATATACGTTTGTGCCCTCTTCGCCCTCAACGCCCGAGCCAGGAGCCTGCCAGTTTGGCCCCGAATTCGTAGAACTGACGCCGAACCAAAAGGTAGTTACGCTTAGTCCTCTCATCCAGGAGGGCCGCCAACCGTGTACGTAGGGCCGAAAGCTCCACCTGGGTGGAGGGATGGAGGGTCAATTTATGGCGGGCCTCCAGACGTGCTATTTGCCGTGTAAGGTCCAAGAGAGCGGCTGCGTGGTTCCGTTTAACGGAAGCACCTAGCTTTATCAGGTGTCCCCGCATGACCGCCTTGTGAGCTTCCCAAATCGTTGGACACGAGACATCAGGGGTGACATTATCCGCAAAATAATGGTTAATGTGAGAGGACAATTGGGAAACATGGTGGGGATCGCTCAATAGATTCTCATTGAGATGCCAATGCCAACTGGTCCTGGGGAGGCCCGAGAGAGCAAGGAAAACCGGGGCGTGATCACTAATCGTAGCCACACCGATGCTAGCCGAACGCAAGAGCGACAGATGGAAGTGGGACAAGAAAAAGGCGTCTATACGCGAATATTTACAGTGACTAGGGGAAAAATAGGTATAATCCCTCACACTAGGGTGGAGGGCTCTCCAGACATCTACCATCTGGTTCAGACGCAAGTGGTGGTGTACCTTGCGAATCATGGAAAAGGGGATATGGGAGCTTCCCGAGGAAGTATCAATCCAAGGGTCCAACACCATATTAAAGTCTCCCCCCCATTCCCTCACTATATTGAGTGGCCATATATTTTGTGGAATAAATCTTTATGAAAAGAAAACCTATAATAATAATAATATATCATAAACAGGCAATGATGAACTGTCCTGTAGTCCAAAAGTTACACCACTACCTTGTGGTTTCATCAGGAATAAGAGTGGCGCAAGTTGGAGCCAAATATATTCTGGCTGCTAACCAGAAAGAACTATAAATGAGACAACTTAGGGTCGGGCGCGTCTGTCTTGGTCCTTAGCCCTAAAAAAATTTATGCTTTATCAGTGAATTGAAAGTTGACCGTGTTTATCATATAGTCGTCTTCCCTTAGTTTTTTCTTTTTAGAAGGCAGTAGGCATTATATATTTTGATATATTATAATATAGTATAGTAGACATTGTTACATTTGGTGGCAGGCATCGTCACTCACATGTTTGAGAACCTTGACTATCAGGATAGGGAGTACAGCATTAGAATCTAGAATTGGAATCAGCATTTTATTAACCACAAAATTGATAAACAATAGTTAATGACAATGATCACGTAGACAGAGATTTATATAGATGTTCATATATTACTAGGAAGTGAGCTGGCAACAAATGTGGATAAAGAGCCAGTACAAGTGCCACCACACGTGTGCGAGTTGATCGTGCATGTTGAATGAATTGCCTTTTGGCTTCAGTGGCCAGGGCCACTTGGGTGAATTGGTATCACAGTCAGAATTCAGGCTATCTAGACTGCAAGTTGAAGATGTAGACTTATGCGATGTTTGGTTATTGTTATGCATTCAAAATTCTAAAACAGACAAAGAATGTAAAGAAATGTGGATTCAAATGAATGCTATTAATGAATTGGGGTTTTGTCCGGTTTTAAATTTGCACGTCTTTCTAGATAAGAGACCAGCGGAACCGGGACCGTTGTTATTACATGAAAATGCGTCTCCTTTAACTAAATTCCGATTCAATGCAATGTTTCAGAAATGTATCAAACATCTGGGTTTGGAGAAGGATACATTTTCTTCTCATTGTTTCCATATAGGTGCAGCAACGGTAGCAGCCGGTATAGGTTTCTCAGCTGAACTAACTAAAAGAGTGGGCAGATGAAAGTCCAACTGTTTTCAATGCTTTGTTAGGCCAGAACTGATATCATTTTATGTATCTGATTATATCCTTCTTTTTATAGAAAAAGCAATTTGCATTTGGATCCTGGGTCACTCTTATGTCTTTTGGGCATTCAAATAAGGAAGACGTTGAAACTTATTGGAAAGGAATTGGTGGTTTAAGAATTTGAAATGTTGTTAAGGATTGTTGCATGGTTTCCCCTCATCCAGAGATGATTGTTTTGCACATTGGTGGTAATGATATTGGTTCCATTAAATCGCTACAGTTAATGTGTCTTCTAAAAATGTTTTTAATCAAAGCACAGACATGTTCCCAGATACTTTGTTAATATTTTCTGAATTCGTTCTGCGCTGGCTTTGGTTTATTGAAAAAGGTCTTAAACCTTTAGAAAGAGTAAGAAGGAAGGTTAATAAGCGCTCGAAAAGATTCATGCCGCAAATAGGGGGTTAAGGCACAGTGAACGTCTTTATTTTAGAGACGGTGTTCATCTCTCTGATATTGGCAATGATATATTTAATAATGGTTTACAATGTTTGTTGGAAAAAGACATAGCTTTGGTGGAAGGGGCCGAAAATGTCAATTAATGAGCTTTCTGCTTTGGGTGAAGGTTGCCTCTGATTTGAGGTGGACAGAGGCTTGGTGGAGATACAATCTGGCTAAAGAAGGGCGGATTGTAATTTGTTATATGTTGAAATGTTTTGTTATTTGAAGTGGTTATTTGTTAATGCCTCTTCAAACCTTTTAATAAAGCTACGGCCATTTATTTCCAATATACACGGTGTTTGCGTTTATTTATTTGGTATTTATATCAGGTATATGTACATGCTATGGACAATAAAACTGGGGCCATTCCAGCTATTAAGAGAGACTCTTCTACCGATCCTATTCCCTGCAGCCCGTCTCGCACCGAGAAGCGTTGTAAAGCGGGAAGTGACATGAGCTTAATCTGTTTCACTCCTATGTTATGCAAGGATTTTGACTAATAAACTATCTGCATGACATCATACATTGAGCGAAAGTGTCATCTCTGTATCCTCAACTATGTTAACCCCGGTCTCTCCACGCAGGCATGTGCAGTCGTAACAAAACTACAGAAAAAGTTATTTTTAATCTAAGTGAGGTTTATTTCAGAAACATCGGGGTGACAGCATTAATTGGGGGCGTTGCTTTGCAGGATTCCGTTGATGTACTTGATGAATCCCTCAGGGAATGTCATCTTTTTCTTGCGAATTGTAGCCACCTTCTTCTTTTCGTTTGCCGCAGTACCGCCCTGCAGGGTTCTGTTGATTGATTGTTTCTGCTTCTTGCAAACTGTAACGCGCCTCTTCCACTTACGCTTCATCTTTATGATGATAGCACCTGGAAGGAAACTCCAGCTTTTAGATGTATTGTGATGTCATAATCTAAGACAATTTTTCCATTTTTTTACACTTAAGGATGTGAGAAATTGTTCTACTTTTCCTATCTTATTTTAAAGCAAAATCTTCCCCTGCTTCATTTAGTTTAATCACACAAATCATATTTCTTTTTCACGACAAGTAGGACATCTTTTGAAACCATGCATAGATATAGCTAAACCATCATTATTTTTTTTAACAAAAAATGAAAGAAATAAGTAAATAACATTTTTCAATTAGATAAACTGTTACTATATTGATATATCGTGTAGGTATAATGTCTATATACCATGATATGCTATGATTTTTGTTATCATTATGGGTTAAAATATGATCATATACATCCACTTCCTAAATTATTTATGTTCTTACCTAATATCTGTGTATGCGCTCAAGGAAACTTCTCTCTAATCCTCCCACCCCAATCCACTTTCGTGAAAAGAAAAAGGGGAGAATTAACCCTTCAGGGTTAAATATGTGCAAATGCACAAAGATTGCAGATCAGTCAATGACAATGATCAGACAGCAAAAAAAAATCAAATGTATTTAAACAAAATGCTTAGAATTCACTACAGTATGCCTGTATGCCTCTCTGCCTTACAATCAGAGTGCTGCTCAGAACACCGACTAGGGGCAAAGTGATGCACAGAACACCGACTAGGGCATTGTGATGTGGAGAACACTGACA
This sequence comes from Spea multiplicata, assembly GCA_009364415.1. Lineage (NCBI taxonomy): Eukaryota > Metazoa > Chordata > Amphibia > Anura > Pelobatidae > Spea > Spea multiplicata. The sequence goes on from VKOC01046989.1 coordinate 4,937, forward strand.
CTGGGCATCGTTTACTGATGTTGCCCTTGGCAACGTGCATGTGATTGGCTCCTCCAGTAGTCACATGCACTGAGGTGCCACCTATTGGCTGATCCTCTCTGCCAAGTTTATTGGAACATTAGAAGATAAAACAGAAATGATTTAAGCTACATCACTGTACACAGCACTGTACTTTGTGCTCAAGGTAAAAATATTCTTCCATAGGCCACAAAAAATATTATGACGCAGTATAGTTCACTACATGAAAATATATATTTAAAAAGTTACACTTTACTCTTCAATCAAAATAAATGTGAGTCCCTTGTCTCCACATGTTGGCAGTTATTGTGAGAGAGCAGTTTAAATGATCAGCATATCTGGGAACTTCCCAGGATAGGCCGCCTGGAGCTCCTCCTTTTCTGGGAGTGGCTTTTTGAGGGGTGTGGCCAGTCCTGTGTGGAGGCAGGGCTAGCTGCACAAGGGGCAGGATATCATTACATTTACTAGGAGTAGGAGGGGAGTGGGTGTGACAAATGCCCCTGGAACCTGGAAGGTGACCCGGTGAGTTCTCAGGCATGATGATCATCCAGAGAAGACACACAGGGCAGACCAGAGAACATGCGGCTTCAGTAATTATTTATATTTATATTTCTTATTATTATTTATTATTATTATATCCACAGTGTCAGCTTAAGTACCACTGTGCAAAACAAAGGCCTGGACTGACCACCTGGCATACTGGGTGAATATAAACTGCACCAATGTGTTTTTCTTTCTTCTTTATAAACAGTATACATTGTACATTGTTCTGCTTCAACACTCAGAATATAATACATTTGATGAGGTTAGTACATCAGTAACATCACCAGCCTAGGTATTTTCTTTAGGTATTTTAGGTACTATGGAAATATAACCTTGGCTGAAGAGTACATCATCAATAGTGCTGCTTCTGTTACTAAAGTATATTGGCTGGTGGTGTTACTGGTACCGCGCGCACATATACTTTTTCACATAAACAAGATGCCAGCCTGGTGCCTACATTAAGTATCCCTTACTATAGATGTCTTCATATAAACAATATTATGGCCCATTTGTTCTATTGTAAAGACTCAAACCTTCATCGGCCCATGGTCTTGTGTTCAGGAAAAGCTTTATGCCAATCCAATGCATGTTTACATTCCCTCACTATATTGAGTGGCCGTATATTTTGTGGAATAAATCTTTATGAAAAGAAAACCTATAATCATAATAATAATAATAATAATATATCATAAACAGGCAATGATGAACTCTCCTGTAGTCCAAAAGTTACACCACCACCTTGTGGTTTCATCAGGAATAAGAGTGGCGCAAGTTGGAGCCAAATATATTCTGGCTGCTAACCAGAAAGAACTATAAGTGAGACAACTTAGGGTTGGGCACGTCTGTCTTGGTCCTTAGCCCTGAAAAAATCTATGCTTTATCAGTGAATTGAAAGTTGACTGTGTTTATCATACAGTCGTCTTCCCTTAGTTTTTTCTTTTTAGAAGGCAGTAGGCATTATATATTTTGATATATTATAATATAGTATAGTAGACATTGTTATATTTGGTGGCAGGCCTCGTCACTCACATGTTTGAGAACCTTGACTATCAGGATAGGGACTACAGCATTAGAATCTAGAATTGGAATCAGCATTTTATTAACCACAAAATTAATAAACAATAGTTAATGACAATGATCACGTAGACAGATATTTACATAGATGCTCATTTATTACTAGGAAGTGAGCTGGCACCAAATGTGGATAAAGAGCCAGTACAAGTGCCACCACACGTGTGCGAGTTGATCGTGCATGTTGAATGAATTGCCTTTTGGCTTCAGTGGCCAGGGCTACTTGGGTTAATTACACCAAGTCTTGGGAGAGTTGGGTGGGTTTTGCGGCTATTAATACAGTTAATCCTTTATGCATGAGTTTAGAAGCAGCTACGTGTTTTGTGCTGCAAAAAATAAGAAATAAACCATCAAAGTCATCGTTGAAGAAGTTGATTAGTGGCATTAATTCTTGCACTACACTACTGGGTGCAAGCCGGTGCTTAATCATTTTATTATAAATCAATTGTTAAAGGGTTATATCAAAGGGAAAACAACCAGAGATATTAGTAAAGTGATTTCCTTTTTGCTCCTCAAACCCTTAATAAATGCATTGCTGCGTTTAACTTATAACTATTATGAATTCCTGTTATTTAAGGTAGCGTTCTTGCTAGCATTTTTTGCTGCTCTAAGGGTGAGTGAATTGGTATCACAGTCAAAATTTAGGCTTTCTGGGCTGCAAGTTGAAGATGTAGATTTATGCGATGTTTGGTTATTGTTATGCATTCAAAATTCTAAAACAGACAAAAAATGTAAAGAAATGTGGATTCAAATTAATGCTATTAATGAATTGGGTTTTGTCCGGTTTTAAATTTGCACGTCTTTCTAGATAACAGACCAGCGGAACCGGGACCGTGGTTATTACATGAAAATGCGTCTCCTTTAACTAAATTTCGATTCAATGCAATGTTTAAGAAATGTATCAAATGTGTCTGGGTTTGGAGAAGGATACATTTTCTTCTCATTCTTTCCATATAGATGTAGCAACGGTAGCAGCCGGTTTAGGTTTCTCACCTGAACTAATTAAAAGAGTGGGCAGATGAAAGTCCAACTGTTTTCAATGCTATGTTAGGCCAGAACTGATATAATTTTATGTATCTGATTATATCTTTCTTTTTATAGAAAAAGCAATTTGCATTTGGATCCTGGGTCACTCTTATGTCTTTTGGGCATTCAAATAAGCTTCATCCGCCCTTATGGTCCAAACCTGGGAGCCAGCAAGGAAGACGTTGAAACTTATTGGAAAGGAATTGGTGCTTTAAGAATTTGAAATGTTTGAAATGTTGTTAAGGATTGTTGCATGGTTTCCCCTCATCCAGAGATGATTGTTTTGCACATTGGTGGTAATGATATTGGTTCCATTAAATCGCTACAGTTAATGTGTCTTCTAAAAATGTTTTTAATCAAAGCACAGACATGTTCCCAGATACTTTGTTAATATTTCCTGAATTCGTTCTGCGCTGGCTTTGGTTTATTGAAAAAGGTCTTAAACCTTTAGAAAGAGTAAGAAGGAAGGTTAATAAAGCGCTCGAAAAGATTCATGCCGCAAATAGGGGGTTTTAGGCACAGTGAAGGTCTTTATTTTAGAGACGGTGTTCATCTCTCTGATATTGGCAATGATATATTTAATAATGGTTTACAATGTTTGTTGGAAAAAGTCGTAGCTTTTGTGGAAGGGGCCGAAAACGTCAATTAATGAGTTTCTGCTTTGGGTGAAGGTCGCCTCTGATTTGAGGTGGACAGAGGCTTGGTGGAGATACAATCTGGCTAAAGAAGGGCGGATTGTAATTTGTTATATGTTGAAATGTTTTGTTATTTGAAGTGGTTATTTGTTAATGCCTCTTCAAACCTTTTAATAAAGCTACGGCCATTTATTTCCAATATACACGGTGTTCGCGTTTATTTATTTGGTATTTATATCAGGTATATGTACATGCTATGGACAATAAAACTGGGACTCTTCTACCGATCCTATTCCCTGCAGCCCGTCTCGCACCGTGAAGCGTTGTAAAGCGGGAAGTGACATGAGCTTAATCTGTTTCACTCCTATGTTATGCAAGGATTTTGACTAATAAACTATCTGCATGACATCATACATTGAGCGAAAGTGTCATCTCTGTATCCTCAACGATGTTAACGCCGGTCTCTCCACGCTGTGCAGTCGTAACAAAACTACAGAAAAAGTTATTTTTAATCTAAGTGAGGTTTATTTCAGAAACATCAGGGTGACAGCATTAATTGGGGGCGTTGCTTTGCAGGATTCCGTTGATGTACTTGATGAATCCCTCAGGGAATGTCATCTTTTTCTTGCGGATTGTAGCCACCTTCTTCTTTTCGTTTGCCGCAGTACCGCCCTGCAGGGTTCTGTTGATTGATTGTTTCTGCTTCTTGCAAAATGTAACGCGCCTCTTCCACTTACGCTTCATCTTTATGATGATAGCACCTGGAAGGAAACTCCAGCTTTTAGAAGTATTGTGATGTCATAATCTAAGACAATTTTTCCATTTTTTTACACTTAAGGATGTGAGGGATTGTTGTACTTTTCCTATCTTATTTTAAAGCAAAATCTTCCCCTGCTTCATTTAGTTTAATCACACAAATCATATTTCTTTTTCAGGACAAGTAGGACATCTTTTGAAACCATGCATAGATATAGCTAAACCATCATTATTTTTTTTAACAAAAAATGAAAAAAATAAGTAAATAACATTTTTCAATTAGATAAACTGTTACTATATTGATATACAGTGTAGGTATAATGTGTATATACCATGATACGCTATGATTTTTGTTATCATTATGGGTTAAAATATGATCATGTACATCCACTTCCTAAATTATTTATGTTCTTACCTAAAATCTGTGTATGCGCACAAGGAAAATTCTCTCTAATCCTCCCACCCCAATCCACTTTGGTGAAAAGAAAAAGGGGAGAATTAACCCTTCAGGGTTAAAAATGTGCAAATGCACAAAGATTGCAGATCAGTCAATGACAGTGATCAGACAGCAAAAAAAAATCAAATGTATTTAAACAAAATGCTTAGAATTCACTACAGTATGCCTGTATGCCTCTCTGCCTTACAATCAGAGTGCTGCTCAGAACACCGACTAGGGCATTGTGATGCGCAGGACACTGACACTGGGCGTCGTTTACTGATGTTGCCCTTGGCAACGTGCATGTGATTGGCTCCTCCAGTAGTCACATGCACTGAGGTGCCACCTATTGGCTGATCCTCTCTACCAAGTTTATTGGAACATTAGAAGATAAAACAGAAATTATTTAACCTCCATCACTGTACACAGCACTGTACTTTGTGCTCAAGGTAAAAATATTCTTCCATAGGACATTCCCACAAAAAATATTATGACGCAGTATAGTTTACAACATGAGAATATATATTTAAAAAGTTACACTTTATTCTTCAATCAAAATAAATGTGAGTCCCTTTTCTCCACATGTTGGCAGTTATTGTGAGAGAGCAGTTTAAATGATCAGCATATCTGGGAACTTCCCAGGATAGGCCGCCTGGAGCTCCTCCTTTTCTGGGAGTGGCTTTTTGAGGGGTGTGGCCAGTCCTGTGTGGAGGCAGGGCTAGCTGCACAAGGGGCAGGATATCATTACATTTACTAGGAGTAGGAGGGGAGTGGGTGTGACAAATGCCCCTGGAACCTGGAAGGTGACCCGGTGAGTTCTCAGGCATGATGATCATCCAGAGAAGACACACAGGGCAGACCAGAGAACATGCGGCTTCAGTAATTATTTATATTTATATTTCTTATTATTATTTATTATTATTATATCCACAGTGTCAGCTTAAGTACCACTGTGCAAAACAAAGGCCTGGACTGACCACCTGGCATACTGGGTGAATATAAACTGCACCAATGTGTTTTTCTTTCTTCTTTATAAACAGTATACATTGTACATTGTTCTGCTTCAACACTCAGAATATAATACATTTGATGAGGTTAGTACATCAGTAACATCACCAGCCTAGGTATTTTCTTTAGGTATTTTAGGTACTATGGAAATATAACCTTGGCTGAAGAGTACATCATCAATAGTGCTGCTTCTGTTACTAAAGTATATTGGCTGGTGGTGTTACTGGTACCGCGCGCACATATACTTTTTCACATAAACAAGATGCCAGTCTGGTGCCTACATTAAGTATCCCTTACTATAGATGTCTTCATATAAACAATATTATGGCCCATTTTTTCTATTGTAAAGACTCAAACCTTCATCAGTCCATGGTCTTGTGTTCAGGAAAAGCTTTATGCCAATCCCATGCATGTTTACATTCCCTCACTATATTTTTTTTTTCTCAATTCTCAGTTTATTGCACGTATGGTAACAAATACATGGTACAAAATACCGGATACATAGGTATACAGCAGAGCATATACATACACAGCATGAGAGGATACAACACACGTACCGGAATGGCCGAGAAAACATGAGACATTGAGAGCATATACTGGAACAAATCGGGTACATAAAATAGTAAAGCCACCCCCAGAGAGGGGGCCAACACCAGGCTGATAAGCAGTGGGGTACCCAATAGTACAGTGCTGGTAAACAAGAAATAAAACAAAAAGAAACAGAAAACAATGTAAAACATGTCTGTCCCAGGGTCCAGTGGGTAGCTTCACCACAGAGCCATTACAACCTACGGCACATACTTAGAAAAAGACAAACAAAAAGAGGCGCGAAAAGAAGGCGAACACCCAATAGGAGAACAGCAACGGTCCCCTAGAGGGAACCAGGTAAGGGGCGATGTTCCAGAGACGCAATAAACGACCTCCAATGAAACCACTTAAGTTCAACTTTATGACCCGCACCCCTAGCTGACCACACCAGAACTTCCATCTGATAAATGAATTCGACCTGATTAACCCAAGCCATGAAGGAGGGAGGGGTGGCTGACTTCCAGTGGCGGGGGAGGACCGCATTGGCCGCGTTAATCAAGTGAAACCTTAAGGACCGCTTATAGCTAGAAAAAGAAGACTGCGTATGATGTAGCAGAATGGCCTCAGGAGAAGCCTGGAAATCAGGATCAGCAACATCACGGATCGCCGTCACGACGGAATCCCAAAAGGGCCTAATATCAGGACAGGAACACCAAATATGCAACAGGGAACCAGGGTGGGCACCACACCTCCAGCAGGTCGGAGGTACCTGAGGGGCGAACCTATGAATGTCTAGGGGAACTCTGTACCATCTGGTAAGAATCTTGAAAGAAGTCTCCTGCATTCGACTAGACACCGATCCCTTGTGGACGATAAAGAGGATCTTAGACCAATCCTCCGGTTCAAACGAGCACGCCAGGTCTCTCTCCCATAGGCTAAAATAGTATGGCTTGGCGACCAGCTCAGGGGAAAGCAATAGCGCATATAATTTAGACAAGAGATGGGGCGGCTCCTGTAGTTCAAGGCAAAACCTCTCCAATTGTGAAAGCGGTCGTTCCATATGCGGCAGAACCGCCAAGGAAGACGCAAAATGCCGAAGTTGATGGTAGAGGAACTGGAGGGAAAAGGGGCAGGGTCCCGGGCCGAACAAGGCCTCCAAGGGCTTCAGAGCTGTCCCAGAAACCACATGGCACAGGCGCAAGGTGCGTACTCCTGGCGGGAGGAAAGCCTGCAAGCCTCCACCTGAGCGACCCGGAGGAAAGTCCGGGTTCCCCACAAAGGGAGTCAATGGGCCGGGGCCCCTCGCAACCGAACCATCGCGCAGCAGTCTACGAAAGACCCGCAAGGTAGGGAGAAGGAAGGGGTGGGCAGAGAAAGTGACGCAACTCACGGGGTCGCGAGTCCACGGTAGCGAGGGCACGTCAGGAAGGACCCCTCCACGGACACCCATTGCTTAGTCGAGTCGACGGACCATTCGATAACGCGACGCAAGTGAGACGCCTGCCAATAAAGCTCCAAACTCGGGAGACCAACCCCCCCTGCAAACGCGGCCGAATCAGATAGGAGAACGCTAAGCGCGACGGTCTGCCTCTCCAGACATATCGCAAAAAGGCCCTCCGACACCTCTGGAAAAAAGCCCGCGGGAGAGCTATGGGCAGCGTCTGGAAGAGGTATAGGAATCTGGGAAGAAGGTTCATCTTTATGCCCCCCACCCTCCCAAACCAGGAAATATGAGGATATGCCCATTTACGTAGGTCCGATTCCAAAGTAGTTAACAAGGGCTCAAAGTTAAGAGAACGCAACATCGAGAGATCCGTGGGGATAAGTAAACCCAAATACTTGATATAGTCATCCCTCCATTTGAAAGGGAACCCAGACCGAATGTATTCACAAAGGTGCTCCGGGATGTGAAACCCCAGGATCTCCGATTTGGATAAATTAATTTTATAATTGGACAACACCTGAAACCTGGCAAGCTCCGACAGGACGGTCGAGAGAGACCGAACAGGATCAGTAAGAGTCAAAAGAATGTCGTCCGCGAACAACGAGAGGGCGTAAGAACGGGGACCAATCCGGACCCCCGCGATATCCGGGTGGGCCCAGATTGCATTCGCAAAGGGTTCGAGAACCAAAAGAAA
>VKOC01046990.1:0-23712 GCA_009364415.1 Spea multiplicata
CACTTTCAATGATTCTATGTTACAGCAAAAACGAGCCCCCACAAGCCCATTGATCAGTCCTGTAGGGCCGATCAAAGAGACTCCTCCCTGCGATCTCCAGTCTATGGGAGATTGACTCCACAATGTCTGAGAAACATGCCTATCTATGTATGTGGGTATCTCTGTACTCATGGGGTGTTACTGAACACAAATCAAGACCTATTTTGTTTTTTTCACACATCTACTCAGAAAAATAATCATGGTAGTGGATGTGAAAATGTTTTTCTGTTTTTGTTAGACTAAGTTTCAATTTTGAACCCGCAGTGCCAAAGAGACATGCCCTACCCACATATATGGGGTATTCGTGTACTCGGGTGATGTTTCTAAATACAAATCACAAGTTGTTTCAGTCGTTTTATGTACCCAGGAAAAAAAATACTGAAATACTGTGTTTGGATTAAATGGGTTCGTAAAAAATGAAATTTTACTGCAATGTTTAGGACAGACTGGCACTAAAATGGTTAAAGAAAAAGTGTTAAAATGCCCCAAGTAAAATACTTTGGGATGTCAAAAAATATATACTTTTGTTGAGCAGTTTTTCTTTTTCTGGCCACTACTGGGGTGCAACTCCCAGGATGCCACATTTTAAAAAAATCTTGTTTAGAAACAGTGATCCGTGTCATTTATATTTAACCCTGTAAGTGCCAAAATAAATGAAAATACCAGGCATATGAGGTGTTTCCAAAAAACGGACAAATACCCAAATACACTTTTGTGGTTTTTTTTCCCCATTTGCACTGGTTATATTAAGTTTTTATAGTGAAACTGTGAAAAAATATTTCTTTTTTTCCCCAAATTCCCCTCACATTTTAGGATATTTTTCATACTTTATATATCATATCATATATATAATATAATCATTTATAGTTATTATTTCAATAGCCCTACTTTTGCTGTAAAAAACAATATATGATTTGTGTAGGTGCAGTTGAAGAAAGACATAGCAAAAACACAAAAACGGCTCCGGTCCTTTGGCGCCACCTTAGTATCAAAATCCCGGTCTTGAAGGGGTTAAAGCACAACATTTTATAGATAAACTAATGCTAACATGTTTTGTACAATAAACAAAATTATAGAGGCAATAAAGGTTTACATTCCCAAAATCTAAACGCCCAAGGACCTACAGGCAACACCAGTCTATCCATTTAGCGACAGGAGTACTCATTGTAAGTACTTTACTGTCGCCTATTGACAGCTTTAGCCGGCAATCATTAGAAATACATTTTGAATCATGGAGGCCGAAAGAAGATCCTGTGTCAATTGTTTTATTTATTCATTTTGAAAGAATACATATTAAAGCACTCAGAATACACATTCTTCTATGGTAAGTGAGTCAGGAACAGGCAGCCAAAATGTCTGTAGTAAGCTTGAAACATAATACAAATTATATATAATGACTGCAAGCCATAGCCAAAATAAAGTAATGTGATAAGGGGAGAGCAATAGATTTAACAAAGTATAAACCAAAATTTCAAGTAAATAAATCAAAAATCGATATTAACCAGTTATCAAGACTCCACAAGCTGTATAAATCAAAAGAAGGCCAAACAGCCATATGTGAAGGAATGCGAAACGGCACTGAAGGTGAATGAAATGCCTGCAGAAGGTATGTACAAGCTGAAGCCTGGTAAAACCTTCTCGGAATTATCTTGGTTTTGTTAGAGGCAGCGTGAAGGAGAGAAGCCAGCTAAGGTACAATTTGGAAAAAAAGGTAAGCCATTCATTTGTTATGATGCCCTAAATACTACACGCCCTGTATTGCAGTAGATAAAAGATTTTATTTGACGTTTACGAGTGGTGAACTGTTTAATTGGTCTAATGAATTTACGTGACTTGCAGATTTAGTTTCCTGTCTCTGGTGCCATTGGTTAATTGAGATAAACTACTATAAACAAGATGGTTCTGTAGAATGTTATTAGGAATTTGTTTTAAAAACTGGTCAGTTTAAATTAAAAATCTAATTGGTTTTAAACCAATTGCTATCATAGGTGCCAGTGCAACAGACCACTACAGAATCTGGCTTATGTGTTTCACCAGCCAACAGATCGTCTCTTTGAATGGCTGTTGTTCATTAGTATGCCAATTTAAGTCATGTAGGAGAATGCTTCCAGGGGAAAGTTGCCAAAGTATTTTGTCTAATATTTAAAATCACCAGGAGAAGACTTTCTCTTGGTACACAAAATACGGGATTCTAGGAATATTGCATTCCAACAATGGCAGATGCCTGCATTAAGAAAACTGTTGAAGTTGGTTTCCTAAAAATCATATGTCCATTGAAGCCAACTTTGATACAAATGTCCCGGAAAATGAGAACATTGGGTATAATGATCAAAGTTAGTTTTTGATTCATGTTATTGTTTTATACAACAAATAAATTCAAGGAAAATTGAGCTCTGGAGAATGTCAAAAAAGAAAATTGATGTATCTTGCTATCATTTGTGGATGAAATACCTAGAAAAAAACTTTGTATTGCAAAGTGTATAGTAAAAATAAAAGGTTGGCATATAAAGAGGCTCCATTGGTACCTATGTCCATCGTATGTATGTAACTGATTACTCTCCTCTGTAACTTTGAAATTTCAATATTTCCAAAATGGAATAATTGAATGTTGGTAAGTGAAAAGAGACAATACTCAAAAGGAATGTTATGTTGTCGCCCAAAAAGGCCATGTATGGTGCGAATGGGGAGGACAGACATTGAATAATATGACCTCAAATGATTATTATTAACCAAAATAGACCATTCTGAGCCCTTGGGTAATAAGGAAAAGCGGTAGGAGGTTACTTTACACTTATATATAGCTGAATCCACAGGTTCTGTAATTTGTGTGAGGCCACTTTGTTTTATCTTGTAACATGTAGCAACTGATGTATTTCTGTTTATTGCCTTAGGCTTAGGGTCTGTGATTACATCAACGTTAAGTGTGAGCTGCAATGGTGAGGCAAATTACCCAACCTCAACTGGCGGTGACGTGTCTAGTTATTCTAGGTAACAACAAGCCACTGCTTATCACACTAGAGTGTTTGCTTCTGGGTATTTGCTTTAAAAAACATATCTACAGTATTGATTTTAATTAAAGGGTTGATGTGCTGCCTTGAAACTCAGTGTTAGAGTTGCCAATATCTATGTCTGAGGTATCCGAACCAAAAGACTGAAGGTTATTTATTTTAATTATGTCTTAAAACGTATGTTTCCTGATCTTTAAAGATCTTCCAAATATTTCAATATGTTTACAGCATCAAAGTTGTAAGGTGCTAAAATTAGGATGCCATCCTTAAAGTTTTAGATATTTATTAGACTTGTGCATTCAGAGATTTTAATTTTAACAAATTTACCTTAATCGTACAACCTTCATAAAATGAGGAGGGATCCCAATGAATGAAAGCTCTGAATATTTGTTTTCATTTTGTTTTCTTCATTTGTTTATTGAAGCTGAGTGTTCCCTCCTGTCTTTTCACTAAACTAAACTTATTTTCCTTGCTTATTCTGTGGCAGAAAAAGAAACACGAGACCTTTGCTCCTCACTTTTTGTAGGGCAGGTAAAAAAAAACATTTGTAATGCAAAAGCCACACTGGAAACAAATGTAAATGCAAAAGACAAATGTATTTTGTGGGTAATAAATAAACTGCCATACGGAGAGCAAAAAAAAAAATTCACGGCGAGTAGAAGTCCACCTTTCCTTTGCCATCCCTGGTCATACAACAAATAAGCTATAACAAAGAACAGGGTCTTGTCACATGATTGGACCTTGAATGACCTTCCTACAGAATGCCAACTCTGCTGAAGAAAAAGAATCATGGTGTCTGGGGAAGGTATGCAGGCTACTCCAGGTTTCAACTTTGCAGTTCAGGAGAGGCATCTGCTCTCTCTGCCCAAGTTGCAACCACTGATCTCATAGAAAAGGCGTTGAGGCTCCTTCCCTGCAGCTCCATAGTCATCTGAAATGTCTTTCTTATTTCATCTAGCTACCGAAGGTCTGGATACCTTCCAACATTAAAGCCTTCTGTAAAGCCAATCAGCAGTTTTGAGTACTTTTGCCAAGATCTTGGCATCGCCTTACATCCCATTGTACGCATTGTTCTAAATCTGACATGGACAAAAGGATGGAAGATAAGGGTGCTGATGGTGGAAGCTAAGTGATCTAATCAATTTTCTGGAACTGTTCTTTTTTTTTTTATATAGAGGTTTCTAAATTCCTACCTGGTCTAGGTACTGCAATATTAGGGTTAGTATTAATTGCCAATGGATGCAAGGGGAGCTGATCCAAAGGTTGAAAAGGATCCTTTAACTGTTTTAAAATGTTTGCTCCCGATGAGAAACCTTCACCTGCAAGTAAATGGCTTTCTTGTGAAACTACCCTATTCATAGACTCTCTAAACTTTGGTCTAGGACGGCACTTAGGGATGCTACCTGCAACTTTGCATTGCAGACACAGTCCCTTTAAAAACCACCCACAGAAAGTTCAGTATTAGCTTGAAGTCTCAGCTGAAGATATGTTTCTATGATGGCATCTGGTCATATTTGTGTGTGTTGGCAAAAGGTGATCTGTTTCCTATTGTACAGAAGCAGGTTTAGAAAACCCTGTGCTAATAGCTGCCTGAACCTTGAGATTGAAGGCTGGAGACACAGTCAGAGGAAAGCTAGCAACAGAAATTCTGTCCACCTTGGGTAATTTGGAACAATAAGGGTTACATATGTGGTGGTTTTAAGGTTTATCTCTGGATTGCTCCACATAGAAAGGAAAATAATTCTGCTTGTATTATCTTTAGCACAACCCACATGTAGATTCAAAAAAAATGTCTGTCCATCTGAAAATATTTGCCAAAAGGAGATATTGGTCATGATGTGCCTGCCACCCCGGCCTGTTAAGGTGTGCCTCTACAGAGTTGCTGTTATAATGGATTTATACCAAACCACCTTTGAGGTTGTATTGTCAGTCCCTTAATGCCTTTCAAACTGCAAGCTATTCATTATATCACCAGGAGTAATGCCCAAATGCTCTTTGGCCACTTTCCATGGATATACAAATGCCAGGAGGCCCCTCTGGAAAGACTGATGCTTCCTAGCTGCCAGTAAAGACACAATTTGACCTGGTTGTCCAAAGAATAAGGATAGATTTTTTTCAACATGAGGACATCTGAAGTGGCTTTGTGTGAACAAATGCCCAAGGGATAGCATATAGTGAAGCATATGCTATGCTTCCAACTTTGTGGGAACAGTTTGGTTTCATTATAGCTGCAAAGGGGGGACTACATATAAATGTCTATGGATTTACTGTAGAATGTGATTGGTTTAATGGTCAGGTTTCCTAATACAGTTGTCTATATTGTGTTTCTCAGCAGCTAAACAACCTTGGCATGGCACCAAGGAAGACTTTTTGAGGTTAAGGGTGGGATCCTTACTGCTAACCACCATTCAGTCCTGTATAGAGCAAGATCAACTCAACAAAGCCTACTGTATGTCTGCATTATAGAGTTGAGGCTTTTGGCAAGAACCTGTGCAAGGTAACTTGTCTCTGGTCAGATTGCATCCAGATTGAGAAAATACTCTAAACTAATAACTACACTTACACATCATTATCAACCTCGCTGATTCGAAGTAGCGGGGAAAAATAATTTTTGTAATAGTAAAACAATAATTTTATAATAGAGAAATTGATAATTTACAGTTTAACAGTTGTGTGAATCTTCAAATAGAAAGTCATCCTCTTAAAATGCATTTAGACACTGGAACTGCTGACAGTTATGCCAGAGTTAGGCATATGCAAACCACTAACATCTACAACAGTGAGATTACAAATTCCTCACAAATAAAAACCTCCCTGGTTTTATGTTGCTGTAAGTTTTGAAGGGTATAAGAAGGCATTTCTATTGTATGTTCTAGGAAAAGGTGGGCCTCTTTTGTTTGGCATGAGAATGGATTACAGCATTTTGGGAATACCTAAAATGAATGTATCTGGTTTTGCATTACAACAAAAAGAACATACTGTATTTACTTGAATATAAGACAAGTTTTTTCAGAGCAAATTTAATAGTTTTTATTAAATATGGAAAAAATAGTTTACATGTACAAACGACCAATAGAGTCGCACGTACGGACCTTTAACTCTTTGAGCGGGAAGACCATGGTCTCCCCAGGCCAAGTTCCGCCGTCAGGAGTTAAAGGGCCGTGCGAGAGACTCTATTGGTCGCTTGCAGGGGCCCCCTCTGGCATTTCCGCTCCCATTATCTATGCAGCATCGCAGGGGTTTAACGTGAGCAGAAATAGTAGGTTCGCGGTCAGGAGTTAAAGGGCCGTAAGAATTACTTTATTGGTCGTCCTGCCCTTTAACTCCTGGTGGCGAACCTATGGATTTCCACTACCGTTTACCCCTGTGATGCTGCATAGGTAAGGTAGGCTAAATAGGGAAGGGACCAGGGAGATTAGTTAATGAAGACGAGCACGAAGATTCTTCGTGTTGTGTGTCTTCGTATACAACGGGCTCAACCACGAAAACGCACCTTTTGTATACAAATGCACAAGTCTAGTTATAGGGCTATCATTCCACAGTGACAAAGATTATTCAAAAGTGAAAAATTTAAATCTTCCCAGGAGGACATCCCAGAAAATTCACCCCAAGTGCTCAGAGAAATTGCAAAAATTCCACGTTACATTTCAGACTCTGTAGGCGTTTAGCATGTTAAACATTAAAGCTCATGGTAGTACAAGTATGGTTTGTTTGGAAGGGTTGTCAAGACCATGCCTCTTCTCTCTAAAATGAACATGGCAGCACAGCTTAGGTTTGCAAAGTAGCATCTTTGGACAGACAAGACCAACGTGGAGATGTTTGGCCATAATGCACAGTGCCGCATTTTGCCAAAACACAGCATATCAGCACAAACACCTCATACCAACTGTCAAGAATGGTGGTCGACCATGGACTCCACTGTATACCAGAATATTCTAGAATGAAATCTGTCCAACAGCCTGGATGAAATAATGGCATGCAATAGGACAAGGATCCCAAGCACCCCAGCAAGTCTACAACAGAATGGCTAAAAAAGAAAAGAATCAAGATGTTGCAATGGCCCAAAGTCCAGACCTTGCATTTAAACTATGCTTAATTGGTACTAAGGGGCCCAAAGTGTGCCAAGAAAACGTCCCCCACACCATTACACCACCACCTGCCTGAACCGTTGATACAGGGCAGGGTTGATCCATGCTTTCATGTTGTTTATGCCAAAGTCTGACCAGACAACTTTCTTTCAGTCTTCCATTGTCCAATTTTGGTGAGCCTGTGCAAATTGTAGCCTCACTTTACTGTTCTTAGCTGTCAGGAGTGGCACCCAGTGTGGTCTGCTGTAGCTCATCTGCTTCAAGGTTTGACGTGTTGTGCGTTCAGAGACAGTATTCTGCATACCTTGGCTGTAACGATTAGTTATTTGAGTTACTGTTGCCTTTCTGCTGTCTCAAACCAGTCTGCCCAATTTCCTCTGACCTCTGACATCAACAATGCATTTTTGTACACACAGCTGACATTCACTGGATATTTTCTCTTTTTTAGACCATTCTCTGTAAAGCCTAGAGATGGTTGTCTGTGAAAATCCTAAACAACCATGCCACGTTCAAAGTCACTTAAATCCCCTTTCTTCCCTATTCTGATGCTCGGTTTGAACTTCAGCAAGTTGTCTTGACCATGTCTACATGCCTAAACGTATTGAGTTGCTGCCATGTGATTGGCTGATTAGCTATTTGTCTTAACAAGCAATCGAACAGGTTTACCTAAAAAAAGTGGCCAGTGAGTGTGTGTGTGTGATATATATATATGCCACCTTTCTTGCAAAAAAAAAAAATACCGGCCATGCTAATTTGCATAATAAATTATATATGCATTACATCACAGGAAGTGATATGACATACAATTCATATGCGGAGGAGATTTTCCTAAGTCACACAAGCAAACAAAAACATTCAAAGAATAAAAACCACATGATTATAAATAACACTTATTTGTTGAACAAAAACAAATAAATTAAATACAAATATATCTGACAACTTCACCAAATAGTACAAATGCAAACATTTAAGCAGCTCCTATGTATACTCACTTATGTGCAACATTATTTACCAACAACTAAAAACAGGATGGCTTTAAAATATTAAAAGTTACAAAAAATAGTCAAACATAAGACTGAATATAAAAAGATCAAACAGACAGCTACAGAGCTGAATAGTACAAACTCAATGTTTGAAAGTGTATTTTACATTTGAGTTTGCCGCCTTCAGTAATTTGTTGTTTTTTATTGCTAGGTCATAAAATTCCGAGCAAGAATAAACCAAATTATAACTAATGCAAAGCTCACTTTTCACTATCCCAAGAACCCACTTATCTGAAAGAGTCATGTCCTCCTCTACTATAATTGCTGGAAAAGCAGCTTTTAGTAGCTTTTACCATTCAAACATGAAAAGTATTTAAATGGTGAGTTATCAAATTCTCCAAGTAGCCCAATGCAAGGTCATAACACATTATTGCTTCGTTTTTAAACTTTCCCTGCTCTGCTAGTTTTGGTTAATCACTATTTACTCCCAGGTATCCAAAATAGGAATCTCCTTTCCAGTTCTGAAGCTGTGTTCTGAAATCAGTCATGATTTCATACAATTCTGCTGCAGTGACCAAATCCTTCTCCAGAGTTTTAATTGATTTATTTAAAAAAAACCCAAACAAATGGACAAAATAAATAAAGCACTCAGCCAATGTGAGTGTTTGTACTTAGGGCATCCCCTTGGTTTTCAATGAAGCTCCATATAACTGGATGGCAATCTTCCTTTCCATATTTTAAAAAATAGATAAGCTGGAAAGAGGCTTAACCACCTTGTTGGCAAATGCCGGAGGACATTACGATAATCCTGGTGCGCAAATTCAAAGCAGGATTTTAGTTCTGATACGTTTTTTGCACTGGATCAAAATTCATTAAATACCCTGATCACCAGGTTTTCAACATCAAAGCTGAGCATTTTCAGCGCATGCCTTGCTGTGTTGTGCAAAACGTAACAATTGCAGTTTGCTTTTATAAGAGAGGGCTGCAGATTTTTTTAGTCTTCGGTAAACAGGGCAGTTTTTACCATAATTACTGATGCATGCAATCATAGTTTTTTAGGTCAAGGTTAAGACCAGTTAGCGCATCAACAAGATGTTTACACACAGGGCTGCAACAACTAATCGATAAAATCGATAATGAAAATCGTTGCCATCGATTATAAAATGAGGGTTTTTTCAGAGCAAATGCTCTGAAAAACACCCCTCGTTTTACCAGTTTGTGACTCACAGCAGTTCCTACTTACCTGTCCCTGAAAGAAAGGAGAAAGAAAGGGGTGGGGCCAATCAGCAGCGACTGCAGGGGAAAGAAAGGGGCGGAGTCAAATGACATGTTGGCTCCGCCCAATTACTGTAGAGTCCACATGGCTGTGAGTATAAAATTAATATTTGGGCTGCAGAAAGTTAGGGGAGGTGAGGGTTAATTTAGAGGCAGTTATAGTTAATGGGTTGTTTAGGGTTAGTTTAGGGGCAATTGTAGTTAATGGGGTGTTTAGGGTTAATTTAGGGGCAGTTGTGGCTGATGGGGTGTTTAGGGTTAATTTAGGGGCAGTGTGGCTGATGGAGTCTTCAGGGTGAATTTGGGGGCAGTTGTGGTTGATGGGTTGTTTAGGTTAATTTAGGGGCAGTTATAGTTAATGGGTTCTTTAGGGTTAAATTAGGGACAGTTGTGGTTGATGGGTGTTTAGGGTTAATTTAGGGGCAGTGGTAAATGGCGTCTTCTCTTCAGATTAATTTAATGCTGAGGACTGGGGGTTAATTTAATTTATTTAATAAGGTTAATTCAAGGTGCAGTTAGAGGTAAAGGGGGCAAACTAAGGGGAATCTAAATCCTGGGGCAGTGAATATTAACCCTGTATTTATTTATAAAAGTATTGTGAATAAGTCTGCAAATCTATGAGTGCACTATGTCATATCAGGGGGGTATCGGAATCGCTTCCTAAGCATAAACTGTGTTGCTGACATGTCTCAATATCGAGGCATGTAGCAGCATAACCCCCTACCCCGATAGCCTTGTGATTGCTCCGAAGAGCAACCAAAAGTGCCATCATGTAAATGACGTTGCCGTCATTCACACAATGGCATTAAAATAGATCTGAGTTCACAGAGGTTCTATCCAGACCCTCTGGATTGCAAGTCCTACAATTCTTTATCTTCACAAAAATTCCCGCATGGAAAGAGTTAAAATATTGGCATTATAAATGCCCATAGGGTGTCTAGTTGTATGAAATGTACGATTTGATGGGGTAAATTGAATTGGTCGGGTTCAAAGATGTCCCAAATATGGGACATGGGGCAGTAGGGGATTTTACTGCGCTCAGAAGAGGTTGCTGAACGCATATTGGGGTGTTGTTTGGCAGTGACATATACCAGGATCGGTAAATTTTATACCTGGAGTACATGTGTGGGAAAAAGAAAAAAAAAAATTACTACCATTAAGTTTGACAAAGGCTGATGGTAGAACTAGTGCATGGAAATGGTTAAAATACCAGCATTTGAAATACCTTCGGGTGTCTAGTTTTTAAAAATATATGGTTTAATGGGGTAAATTTAATTGGCCGGCTTCAAAGATACTCGAAATAGGACATGGGGCAGAATGACTAGGAAAAATGGCTTTGAAATAGCAAAACGCTGGTGGTACTTATTGCCCATAACGTGCAAAAAAAAAAACATAAAAACATTGGGTATTTCTAAACTCAGGACAAATAGTAGAATCTATTCAGCAGTTTTTTTCATTAGTTTTTGCAGATGAGTAAAAGTATTTTATATATAGTATAGTATATATACTAAGCCAGTCACTAAAGTGGTAAGCCTACACCACATCAATGTTTGGCTTAATATATAGGGGTTGTACTGCAGTGTTGTCAGTGTATAGTGATAGGCACACATTGATGGTGGTACAGCGTAATCCCTAAGTATATAATGATAACAGTTATGCTGTACCACCGTCAATGTGTGTGTCAGTATATAGTGATAGGTGTTATGCTGTACCACCGTCAGTGCGTGCCTCAGTATATAATGATAGATATTATGCTGTACCACAGTCAATGTGTTCCTCAGTATATGATAACAGTTATGCTGTGCCACTGTTAATGTTTGCCTCAGTATATGATGATAGGTGTTATCTTGTACCACCATCTATGTCTGCCTCAGTATGTGGTGATAGGTGTTATGCTGTACCCCCATCAATGTCTTCCTCAGTATATAATAACAGTTATGCTGTACCACCGTCAATGTCTGCCTCAGTATATAGTGATAACAATTATGCTGTATCCCTGTCAATGTTTGCCTAACCATAGAAACTATGCAGTTTTATAGTGTGTATGTGTGTGTGGGGGTGCCACATACAGGATCTAGGTACGCTGCTGTGTCGTGCGGCAGTCAGGCCCAATGGCCGTGCCTCAGCTCTTCTTCCCATGTCTTAAAAGGGGTGGGATGAAGAGCTGATGTACGGCCATTGGGCGTCGTAGTGCGTGCACGCCGGCCGCCTTAATTTCATTAGGTGCCAGCGGAGTGACTGCCACACAACGCCCGCTTTGGTGACGCAGTACGCCACTTGACTAGACTTGACCCCCCAGGCCTTAGGCTGCCAGCCCTCCCCTGTTTCTGAGCAACTTTGAACCAGCACTAGTAGACAGGAACAAGTGGTCACAGGGGTCCTGGGCCCTTAGAGAGACGAGCCCCTCACATTGCAACCCCTGTAGTTATGCCACTAGTCGTGAGAACAAAACCTACTAAAGATTAGACATTCATGGAAACTTTTTAATATTCAGAGCACTCCAACTCCCAGCACCTCTGATTTGCTTTGTGTTTTCAATCTGCAGGGTAGGCAAAATATCAAATATGGAAAAGGGGAATCATGGTCTAACATTAGGTTATGTAAAACTCCAATTATGGAAAGTTTAAACAAAAATATTGTAAAAAATGGCTTAGGATGCGTATGGCCTACTAGCTGTCCAGGAAGAGTTAAACTACAACCATTTTTTACTGGGCTCAGTGCTCACAACATCAGGTGTGGAGTTATGTAGGCATTCTTGCCCCAATCCCATCTCCAGTAGAACCAAATTTCTCAGAAGGTGAAGCCCTTTGCTTCATTGACAGAAATGCAACGTTCTTGGTTATTTCTAGAGTACAAGTTGCCATATGTTGGTGATTACCATCTTTATTCGATTACTGCAGAGCCGACTAGTTCGCTGTAACTGATTTTCACACTATTGCGGGCCAGTAGATTGGTGGACTCCCCCCCTCTCTTTGGCAGCGAATGGAATACTCCGCAGCGAGCGGGAGATACTTCACCGATCTTCTACTGAGTGGACTGTTCCGCTTTGTAGTAAAGGGGGTGTGCGCGCGCCTTTCTTCGAAACGCTCTTATCGTTTTTTGCAGCAGTAATGGCGACACGTGCAAGGAAAAGAAAGCTAGATGCAACTTCAAAACAACCGGAGGAAGAGGCGGCGGCGGCGGCGGCGGCGGCAGCAGAGAAAGTTGAAATTCAGAATGGAAGCGAATCTGCTGGAGGGGACCGTGTTGTAATTGAGCATTGGTGAGGCTTGCTTGTTGTGTGTGAAGGGAAGTGTAAACATGTTGGAGCCTAACTAGAGCATTTACACACACACACCGTGTTATATTTGGTTACAATGTGCTATCCCTCGGAGCCCTCGTTATTCCGGTGTTTATGCAACAGCCGCTGTGCTTGCGCTTTGCCCGTTCCATACGATATTTTGGCACAGTGCGGCGATCAGCAGGATCCATGGCGATTGCGTCTCGTATAGACCGCATATTGGGACGATGGGATGATTGGCTGCAATGCTCAACACTACCACTAGGTGTCAGTACACTTCTTACAGTCATACATGGTAAATCAAAACGTGTTCTTTTCTGTAGTTTTTGGTACTAAGTTGCAACTACTAAAAAAAAAAAAAAAAGCTGAAATATAAACAGTTTCATAACGGAATCATAGTAATAATAGAAAAATGAGTCAAAACATTTGTAGGGCTAGATGATTGATTTAATATAATACATGTATGTGCAAACACCACATTTTACCTGTTTGGAATGGCACCATCTTGGAATATATTTTTTAAACATGGGGATTGTGGGAGGAATATCATGGTTACCAGTGGTGTTGCTACAGGGGGGGCAGCATTTACTTGTGACATTATATGGGAAATCCCATCTATATCTATATATCATTGCCCTAGTTTTACATTTAAAAAATACATACACTACCCCGAAACTCCTTAAGCCAGACAAAGGTAGTAGAAATACTACTCTATATGGTATTATGTAACGAATGTCCTTCTAGAACATTAAAAAAAAAAAAATGTATAGGGGCGTGATGTTGCTGGTCATAAACTGTGCCATCAGTGGCACCAATGGCTGAATACGACTCCTGGGATGTCCCTTTTAATTAGTCCATAAAGCTTAGTTTTGTATTTTGTGAAAATTGCTTCTGTCGCATGATTTACAGAATTTTTAATGTGTTTAATATATTATTCAGCAGGCCTTTAACATCTTTTAACATTCCTGGGGTGTTTTTGTTTACCTGTTGTTTTATTCCTTCTGGTTTAGTGTACACACCCAAATTTATATATATTTTTTCAGACCAGAGGGGCTTTCTTTAGATACCATTGTTTTGATCCCACATGGATTGCGATACAGGTATAAATGTACTAAAATTTTCAAGAGTTACTTAGAAACACTACTACTGCATAGGTTTGTTGGTTTGTTTGGAGACTAAAAGGCCATGTTTGGGACATGCACGTTTTAGTTTTCCCACTTAGGGTTTTGACATTTGTTCATCCAGGACCCGTGTCCTATTTCAGACATCCTTGAAGCTGGTGAACTCAGTTTACCCCCTTTCATACCATATAAACGATTAGTTGAATCGTTTGTATGGAATATAAGATGAGGGTTTTTTTCTGAGCAAATAGAGGTCAGATAACACTAAGATCCAGATCCCTGCAATGCTGCAGGGGACCTGGATCCTCCTCTCTAACAGCTGGTGGATGTCTGCTCAATGCGCGGAGACAACTTCTGCTGCTGCTGGCACTTCCGCCGGGGTTTCTATGATGGAGCACTGGAAGGTCAAGCCGGCGCTGCACCATAGAAGCCCCAGCAGAAGTACCGGCAGCAGCGGAGGTTGTCTATATGCATTGCACAGACGTTCACTGACTGCCACAGAGGAGCATCCCCCGCCAATGGGCGTCTGTGCGTTGTGCGCAGACAATCTCTGCTACTGCCCTTCACTTCCCCTGGTACTTCTATGATGGAGCACCGGCCTCACATGACCTTCAGGTGCTCCGTCATAGAAGCTCCAGCAGAAGTGCTGGTAGCAGAGGTTTGTCTGTGCATCACGCAGACGTTTACCCACTAAACAGAAAGTCTGGAGCCCGGGGGGCAAGTTGGGCGGGGCAGAGTAACATTTCAGGAGGTATGAGGCATATCAGGGGCACAGTGGCATATAGGGAGGTACAAGCATATCTGGGTATAAGGCCCATCAGGGGGCAAAGTGGCATATAGGGGGCATAGCTGGGGTTATAAGGCATATTGGGGGTGGAGTGGCATAATAGGGGGTATAAGGCATATATAGCTTTTATTATTATGTTAATAAAATAGGAAGCTGATTAGAGAAATGCTATTGTGATGAGATACAATGACGTGTTAAGTTTGTTTTTTTTTGTTTGTTTTTTTATTCTGCTGTTTGTTTTAAACACCCAGTTTTTAAATTTACAGATTGCATTTTTTTATCTGATTGATCAGTTAATGGAGAAAATTATTGTTACAGCCCTACTCCACGCACATAAATCTACCATCGGGGGCTGCTGCCTCGACGAAGGAAGCGATCATTAATTGCTTCTGAAGCCCTTGCCAGGAGACAGGTAGTGCCATATCGAAAGACCCACAGGGCTGTGCCCTGAAAATAGCACGACATTATCGTGATCGCCCCAATATCAAGGTATTGCAGATACGCCATGAGTAAAGAAGGTGATGGTTTTAACTGTTCCGTGACATGCCTGGCACATCATTTGTCATTAGGGGGTTAATATCGCCCAATACTTGCTTTGAGTGTCTTACTCCAGTGCACCAACCGCCCCCGGGTCTATGTTGTGGGTACTTAGTTATTCAGGTTCTATATTAGTTTACAAATGCAGTTTCTTTTAAAGATCACATGTAAATGATCACTGTAAATGTTCTTGTTCCAGTACTAGCTGACGAGTTTATGGACGCTCTGCAGCTACCTTGCGAGAAGCTCTACGTGCCAGTTTTCCAGATCTGCGCGTGGAGTTGAATATTGCAAAACCTCGGAGAGGAAGTTTTGAGGTGACGCTGGAGCACAAAGATGGAAAACGTAAGATCTTGCTAATATTTCTAGTGCCAGACTTATTTATCAATGCTTATTTTATGCTTGGTGTATTGTATTTCTTCCCACAGGTGTTGAGGTATGGACAGGGCTTAAAAAGGGCCCCCCAAGAAAACTTAAGTTTCCAGAGCCAGAAATCATTGTGTCTGCTCTACAAAAAAATCTTCAGTGAATACCTGGTACGTAACTTGGTTTCCAGTATGCATGTCTAGCAGTTCTGCAACTCATATCTGGTCCACCAAGGGATCTAAGTGAAGCTATGAGTTTTATGATACCATTTGTGTGCAGGTACTTGTAGTAATGTTAATTCCCAATAAGGGGGGGGGGTGTTGCATTTTTCTTTGCATTCTTAAAATGCAGACCTAAAGGTGGACCCAGATGTATTAATATAATGCCACACATGCGCAAATTCCTGTTTAGCTTATCAGCTTACCTCTGAGGTTTCTTGCCACCAAATGATTCCTGAATTGTGTGTTCCAAAAGCCCCTGCTTTAGTTTATTCTGATTACTTTCTGTAGTAGGAGAATAAAGGAGCACAGGGTGCGACCCACCGGTAGTACATGCTGGCATATATATTAAAGGTAGGGTTTCTTCCCAGAAGTGAGTTATGGGTATGAAGAGAATAGTTGTATTCTGTACTGAGCTTGTGGCTTATACTTAAAATAAGAAGCATCAGCTAACTACCGTATTTATCGGCGTATAACACGCACTTTTGTACAAACGAAAAAAAGCCGAAATACTACCTGCGTGTTATACGCCGATATATCCTAGAGCTGCATGATCTGCAGCCGCGTCTCCCTCACTTCCGGTCCCGGCGAGGGTGCGTGCTATACGCCGGTAAGTACGGTAAGTCTAGAGAACACCTTACAGTATGAAATGCTTTCTTTACATACCTTTGGTGTATCTTAGTAGAAAGCTGCATGTTGATGTAGATAAATTGCCTCTAAACTGCACCTATTTGTCTTCCAGTCAGTTTCTTCAGGAGTTGGCGCTAATGAAGAGTCATAATGAATGGGTGAATAAGGCCAGTTATGTCTCTGACACACAGCCAGCAATGAAGTACTGAGTGGTAGCAGCTGAGGGGTTCTGATTCACTGCTTTTATGTGTTTATTCTGTAATAAAGTTTTGTGGATGAATGTTTTTGTTGCTTTTTTTTTCACCATCATGTACCTATGCAACTGTCACATCTTATCACGATACATTGGTTAAAAAATTACTTGTAAAAAGGTATCAATAGCTCTGGTTGTAATTTAGGATTGCAGACACCATTAACATATAGGCAGAAAATCAAATTATCATGGTAATGCCACAAACTCCAGGTAGAACATACTTATACCCTCTACACCAACAATCTTCCATCTCTGGAAAACCAGCATGTGCACAATTGGAGTCTAATGTGCAGCTCTCTTTTCAAGTTAAGCAAGCAAAAAAACCCACCAAACTACATACCCCGTAAAGATTGGGGTGGCAGTTTTTCTGATTTTGCACATACCCTGTTGGATGTGGTATGTCATGTTTTTTTGGGATGTGGCAGTTGAAAATGGGTCTGTACACCTACTTTTTCTCTAAGATAAGCCCTCTTACCCTCCCAACCTAAAGCGTGTTTAAAAAAAAAAAAGGCTTAAGACGTTTAGAGCAGTTAAAAAGCCAAGTTACATACTTGCAAAACACGAAACCTGGTACTCAGCAGCCTCTCAATTGGCAGAGAGATAGGAAGTGATCACTGCCAGCGCCACTAGTAGCCCAATGTACTTTCAGCCCCATCTGACAGTGGTATCTGGGGTATGTACTTTGGAAAGCATTAAGATTTTGAAAGTAGAATGCATGGCAATCGGGGCCCTAGATAACATTAAAGCATTTTTCACATTTCCACAGATTGTCTTTTCAGTGTGTTTATTGGTGTTAATACAAATGGATCAGCAGTTTCTGAAAGTTATCAAATCATAATAGTGGAAACCAACACCACACTAAGTGACAACTTATAAAAAGCAGGGTGACGAGGATTCAACATACAACAACATAGCAAAGTTTCCGAAGTCAGCTACTGCAAGAAATGCAGACATCGGTTGCCACAAGGCCTGGCGATAGTCAAGTCACTGGTTCTTTTTGCACTCTGTGTCCGTCTTCTCATTTTCCAGGGCAGCGGCTGTCTCATCTTTCTGTTTCCAAACCTTCTTTGCTGTTTGATACAGCTCATTTAAGTTAAATTCGCGAATTACATTTTCCTGTTAAGCAATACATAGTGTTAGAATGCATTGTTCAGATGCAAATTGACATACTGACGATTATATAATAAAAAATATAGCCTTAGCCTATGGAGTATCACATACATTAGTAACGGGGGGGGGGGGGTGAGATGTCAGTGATGGAGTAATCATGCATATTTATATTTTTGTTGGTACCTGGTTAAAGCTCCATGACACAGCCCGACCTTTCTTATCAACCTGCGGTCTCCTCATAATTTCTTTCCCCCCTCGAAATAGAATGAGGGTCGGCAGTTGCTTGGACAATGGTGATGTACTGACATTATATCTACAAGACAACAACAGTCAAATTCTACCAGGTTGGGAAGTTGTTGCGAACAAGAAAACAGAGTTATAAGTAAACTGCGCCCCTCACCTGGTGCTGACATCAGGATATCTTCCTATATCAACCTTTCCAAATTTTAACCCAGCACAGTTATACCTAAAAGTATATAAAGAAAAAATATAAAGGGTGAAATGGTGAAGAGTCAATGGCAAATTAATAAAAAAAAAACCAATAGAATGGGTTGTTAAAATGCTTACTTGGGCCCAAGCAGAATATAAATATGCTTGTCTACAAATATTTTCACATATTTACATATGCTATTTATATATATCTATTAAGCTTCTGGTATTCATCGATTTCAATTTTGGGGCAAACTGTACATCCCACCTAATACAATAGTAAGAGCACCCCATTCCACCATTATCTCCATGTTAATAAATGAGCGATGCGTTTCTATCAGATCCAGCATTAACTTTTTCATCAATTTGAGCTACAATAGCTGATCTGTTGGATTTGACCACAAGGGTCAGCCTTAGACTCCCCCCCACCCCACATGCATCAATGACCCTTTGCCAGCCATGACCGTTCATCAATTTTCCTTCCTTGAACCACTTTTGATACTGACCCCTGCAGACCAGGACACCCCACAAGAGCTGCAGCTTTGGAGATGCTCTGACCCATCACAGTCTGGCCCTTGTTAAAGTCGCTCAGATCATTACACTTGCCCATTCTTCCTGCTTCTAACAGATCAACTTTGAGGAGAAAAGGTTCACTAATGCCTAATATATCCAACACACTGACAGGTGCCATGATAAGAATATCAGTGTTAATCACTTTAGTGATTATAATATTTTGGCTGATCAGTGTATATATACACCAAATAGTAAAATCCATTCCCTTAACCCCTTCAGGAACGGCATTGGCAAACTGCGTCTTCCCTTGAAGAGCGCAGTTTTTTAAAAAAAATATTTAAATTCCGTGCTCGTGATTCGCTGCAAAGCGATCACGTGCACGGAATTGAGGGGGAGTGGCTGCTACGGATCGCTGGGGACACCCAGCGGTCAGTAGCAGCCGCCCCTCGCGATCCCAGCGTTCATAGCGACGCTGGATTGTGCAGTCTTGCAGTCCAATATATTTGCATACACAGCCTGATCTATTGTGCATCAGCAGGGAGACTTCCGTGATAATCCGAAACAATAGTACATCCTGCCTCATTAAGCGATGATCTTTTGGGACTTATTAAATTCTGTGTCATTTTAATAGTTAACAAGGAAGCTAGGTGCACATGACTTACTTCAGAGATAACTCTGCATAAATAGGAGCAAAGGACTGACATTCTGACGACCAGTTGGCAAAGAACTCTATGATCCACGAGACACGTCCATCAGACTCCATCTCCTCCTACAGAGCATGCAAAAAGTAAAAGGTATTAAACGTTACAAACACCAAAGTAACTTCTCAAAAGAGTAAGAATTCTGGAGTATTTAGTGTCATTACCTCTATGGTTTTGTCGTTGAAATACTTAATATGTTCAGGCCCCATATACAGAGGAGGCTTACACGTCATGAGGAAGACTAAAGAGGAGGGGAAAGAAAAAGAAACACATAAAAAGGTTAAAACACATAATTTGTACGCCTCTTTTTTTTTTTGCGTTACTTTGTTTAAATTAATAATGTCTTTGGGTCTCACAGTACAGGGTACTTTTGGAAGATGCTAGGTTACGTCAAAGGGTGCATATATTCCCAGTCTGATACAAAACACTCCCCCCAAGGTCTCCTGTTTGGGTGTAAACAGCTATATCTCCGAACATATCGTGTATCTGTAACATACACACGCTTCGGAACGCTCCGATTTTGACCCGGAGCGTCCAGGTGCAGCCCTGCTTCTCCATGCAATTGGTGTTTGGACACAAATTAACCCCTTCATGCCCACGGGGTCTTCCTACCCTAAACAAGAAGTTGAGCTTTTTGCAATTTTTACTATAGGTTTGTATCAGCAGGATTCCCCTTTTCCATGGTTGGTAAACCTATGCATGTTATACATGTTTTTTCAGGTAATTAATGACCTTCCTTTGAAGCTACAGAAATACTGTATACAAAAAAAAATGATGAGAAGGGTCTTGTAGCCCAGGTGTGTGATCAGTCAGCAGGGGGTAGGGTGATCAAAATTTCCAACAGGCTCTAGATAGACACTCCGGGGACTCAACTTCACTCCACTCCACTCCACTCCTGAGTATCAACCAAATTAACATCCACCAGAAGGGCGAGGACAGGCATTCAAATGGAGAAGGATGCTGGCTCCTGATGACATGGAAGAGCCCAGATTGGTTTCAGACAGCCTAATCCCCTGCGCAGCGAAAGGTCTCCATGCCATAAAGGACTGTGCACAAAGGGTCATTTTGAACCTTTTTCTGTTGGGTGCAATAGTACAGGGGTGTCCAACCTGCGGCCCTCCAGCTCCAGCCCCTTAGCTGAAAGAGCATTATGGGAGATGTAGTCCTGCAGCAACTGGAGGGCCACAGGTCGGACACCCCTGTGATAGTACATTCATAGTTCATAGTGGGGCTAGCCTTACGCGTTCTAGAAACCACCCCCAACAAGATGGAAAGCACCAGGTAAGCCTCCCCTGCACGTGAAGCACAGACCTCCGAGGTCCCTCAGACATATGTCTTTTTCTATGTTGGCCGAGTCCGGAATACATTTTGTCTCGTAACGTAATACGGCTATGCCAGTCTTCTTTATCTCACCTAAGCAGAGAGTCACGTACAGCAGTCCCATGCGCAGGTCCAGGCGGAAGAATAGGATAGCGTTGGCTACTTTACTGAACATGAAGATATTTCCGAGGTGTTGTTCAATTGTGACTAAAAAAGAGGATTTGGGATCGGTGTGAAATAAAGACATTAACACAAAAATGCAATATTCTTTTTTTTTCTTTCTTTCTTTATTACTAAGCTGTTCAATATGCACAGCAAGTCTGCAGGTAAGGACAAGGTTAAACCGATACGACGCCAATGATACTCACTGCTGCGTCTATTTTTCATCATGACGATTGCACTGAGGAACATGAGGATCTCAACCTCCCTCTGAAATGCAGATTTAGATAAAATGTTATTAAAGCGGATGACGTCATAACTAAAATATCAAAAATGTGTCTGCTCTCTAAAGCAAAATCGCATACGCACCCAATCAAAGTCACAAGGGTTTCCATCTTCTCGTTGGGTCGGGAGGTGTTCGCACACAGGGGGTACCTTCCTGATCAGAAGAAAGGAGACGGATAGCAGCGCAGAGAGGAGATAATACGGCTGAGAAATCCAACGCCATAGTCCCGGAGCCGAGTACAAGAGCGCAAGAATGGGGGTAAGCACCGCCATGATCCAAGGTGAGCCGGCAAACCCACTTAACCTCTGGGTCTACCCAACCATATTCTGCACAAACAGGCTAACCAATCAAAGCTAACGACAGAGGTATGTGTGCGCCTGCAAGAGAGCACAGCCAATCAGAAGACTCGACAGTGAAAACAAATAAATAGAGTTCTAAACTACATACAAAACTGTGTCTTCGCTACGTAAGTGGATTTTCTTTTGACGAGATCGACGATTAGGCTTATCTGTATAAGCATTTTGTGCAACTAAAATAGAGACTCTTTAAAAATACGTCACGTAGCAGTTTTGTCTCTAGCATTTGGAGCTCTGTAGAGCTTGATAACGACAAAGTGTTGGTAAGCAGGCTGCGGACGCGTGATGGGGAGCATCGACTACGAGCTCTAGTTGTCTGGCTTCCTTCTGTGTTTTTGAGGATTCCTTTGATGTACCCGCTCATCGCTGTAAGATGATGGAGGGGTTTTCAGCATTATTTGCGCCTTCGGAGCCGCCGCCGATTTCCAGTGGACCCGGGGCGCCAGCAGGGGTACAGGCAGGCGGAGGAGGGTTTGGGTCGAGTAAGCCCCAGGTGACGGGGAACTCAAACTCCTCAGTCGCTGGACCCCCGCTCCCTCCCCCTCCGCCGCTATCTGTGAGCTCCACCGGAGAAGAAGCAACTAGGAGATCTCCGTCTGGGCCCTTTTACCTTCTTCGGGAACTGCCAGGTGAGATGACTGGAGCTGCACCGGGTCACAGTCATGTCTGGGGACTCTCAGAGTTGTTGCCCCAATCTCAAGATGAAGGGGGTAGCTTCTTGGGGTCACAGAGTCCGGAGCTGACGCCTTCCTGTTCTACAACAGTGTGATCATAGCTAGGACTCCCATTGGTGCTTTTACAACCAATATGTTATGTGGCTATTCCTGCTTGAATGCAGGTGGTTCTGTTAAGTATATATTTAAATGACATGTCAAAGTCTTGTTTTTAGAACCATTTGCTTAATACATGGGATGAGTTACTATATAAATATTACCGATCGGTTAAGATCATGCAGAAAAATGTGAGGTATGGTGACAGCGTAGTCTGTGGCTCAGGCTGAGTGTGATCAAACCTGCTATATACTGTATTTGAATCTATCTGTCATCCATCCAGCTAAGCGTATATGCCTGTTATAGAAGTGGACTCTTTTCCTCTTTTTTTCCTCCCGATCTTTCTCCTGTTTTTTTTCTTTTTTTTTTTTTTTTTTCTTCCCACCTCTTCTTCCTTCACTACCCAACACACAAAACACTATAATTGCTGGTTATCGCCTGATTTCCCTGTTGGATGTAGACGTAAAGATTCTGGCTAAGGTGCTGGCACTTAGATTGATGACCCTACTTCCTGAGATGGTGAGTAGGGATCAGGTAGGCCAGTGATAATACTACGAAAACACTCGGTGTCATCCATTGGTGTAAGTTGT
Source organism: Spea multiplicata (assembly GCA_009364415.1). Taxonomy (NCBI): domain Eukaryota; kingdom Metazoa; phylum Chordata; class Amphibia; order Anura; family Pelobatidae; genus Spea; species Spea multiplicata. The sequence continues at coordinate 22,820 of VKOC01046990.1, forward strand.
GAAATGCCCCGATGGCGCTGCTCTCCACGGATGCAGAGAAGGCCTTTGACAGGATGGGATGGCCACTTTTATTCTCTCCTCTGCGACGTATGGGCTTTGGCCCCAATATCAAGAACCTTATCTGCGTTGTATTGCACTCTCTCGGCTCGTATTCGGGTCAATGGAGAACTCTCCCTTCCATTAACACTTTCAAATGACACCAGACAACGATGCCCGCTGTCCCCTCTTTTATTTGTACTCATGCTGGAACCCTTGCTGAATGCTCTTAGGGCAGCGACGGGTGTTCTGGTGGTCAGAATGGGTCTGACGCACCACAAAATAGCCGCATTCGTGGAGGACCTTTTATTTATAGTTGCCGAGCCGATGACCTCTTTTCCTGCTATTAAGAGGTACATCGAGCTGTTCGGATCCCCATTATATTTTGGAGGTAAATCGGAGGTAATGAATATTTCTATTTCCAGGGATCAGGTGGAGATCCTGTGAGGGCTATACACATTCAGATGGGCCAATGGGAATAAGATCAAATTCTTGGGAATTACGCTGTCCCCGGACCTAAATGCCTTGTGTGGGTTGATCAATGGGGTGCTGTTGAACTCCCTTGAGATAGACCTTAGGTCCTGGTCCAAAAGAACCTTTAGTTGGTTTGGGAGGGTGGCCGTTCTTAAAATGAACGTGCTACCAAGGTTGTTATATCCATTCCAAGTGCTCCCTATTGATATTCCCAGGACGTTTTTCAGGCAACTCAAAACATTGATGTTGGAATTTGTGTGGCAGGGACGGAGGGCTTGTCTAGGGTACAGATACCTGACAAGACCTAGGGACCTATTATAAATCTGTAATGGCATCCAGGGTAGTGGACTGGACCCGTATGTCACCTAAATGTTGGGTGTCAA
>VKOC01046991.1:0-19918 GCA_009364415.1 Spea multiplicata
GAAGGGGTAGATAGGGCAATCATACTCCTATCATGCCAAGTCTGCCAGTATATCCTGGAATCTGGGTATGCCTGGACATGATAGGAATGTCATGATAGGAATGTCATTGCTGTTAACAATCATATATATATATATTACACACACAAACCAAAGGGAGCGGCTGCACAGAAATATTGTTAATATACACAGGCTTTTAGTTGTCCGGGTGCTCCAAAAATAGCCAGATATATGTTACCACGGGTCTTTGCCTTGAGAAAGGACTGGAGGTGGTCCGAAACGTTGGCAGTGCTGATTGAAATAAACTAGTGTTTCATGCACTTTACTGCAAAGACCCGTGAGTGCCCATTTTTTCTTTGGTTACATATATATATATATATATTATTAATATTGTTATTTAATTGTTTTGTCCTATTTTGGTGTGTTACTTACTTTAAATAAATGTGTTAGATTTTTTTTATGGTGTGGGGGGTCATATTTGGTTTCGGCCAGGTAAATGCTGCATTTTCGGTTTCAGTCCAGAATTCGTTTCAGGGCATCCCTAAGCCAGACAATGAAGTGGTAGGCCTACACCACATCAATGTTTGGCTTAGAATATAGTGATAGGAGTTATGCTGCACTATTGTCAATGCCTGGCTCAGTGTATAGTGATAGGGATTACGCTGTACCACTGTCAATGTGTGCCTCAGTATATAGTGATAAGTGTTATGCTGTACCACCGTCAATGTATATAATGATAACAGTAATGCTGTACCACCTTCAGTGTCTGCGCCGGTATATAACGGTAGAAGCTATGCAGTTTTAAAGTATATGTGGGGGGGTGCCACATACAGGATCCGCCCCAGGTGCCAAATACTCTAGGTACGCCCCTGAGTGCCACCACAAATGAAGAAGAGAGCCCGGGGCAGCATCACATCTCCAACATCTCCTGTTTGGTACATCTGGGCGGTAAGTGGAGGTGACAGAGGGAGGTCGATACCAATTGGCTAGCTATTTATAGAACAACTCTTGATCCCTGTTACTCCTAGAGCAATAGTGGGTGAGGACACAGACCTTCTCCCATTGCTCCAATGAAAGAACAATCTGCAGTTCAGATTCCCATTGCCCAATGAACGGGGGCTGCCCAAGACTGAAGGCATCAAGGAGCAAGCCATATAGTTGTGATATGCCATGAGGCGGGAGTGAGGTCGCCACGCAAAGGTCTTCAAACCTCGTGAGATCTCGTAACACATTATGCCTTTTCATTAAGGATCGAAAGAAGCTGTGTAACTGAGCATAATGGAGCACATCAGTAAGAGAGGGAGGTAAGTGGGTAGTGAGTTTAGCCAGTGGTTTGACGCCATCGTCAGTCAAGTAGAAGCGGATATCAGACCTCTCCACAGGAGGGGATGGAGGAAAGAAGGTGGCACTCATTCCAGGTGGGAAATCGGGATTACCTTGAATAGAAGTCAATGGGGAGGGGATAGTAGACAACCGGGTCTTCCGTATAACCGAGAGCCACGTTTCCATGGTAGCACCAATAAAAGGGTGGGGCAACGTCGCTCCCTGAGCCGTCGGAATCAAATGCCAGGGCAACACTCTCGCGGGAAGACCCAGCAAGGCGGACTCAATCTCCACCCACTCTTTATGACAGGGGTTATGAGACCATTCCAGAACCCGAAGCAAGTGGCAAGCCCTTCTCTATTATAAGTTGGTGTTTTAGTTAAGAATATTATTAATTTAATTAAGTTTAGCTTTAAAGTGCTCTGAGGTAGTATTTTTCCAGTATAGATATGTGTGGCATTGCAATGGTTAACAATAGCCTTTTTTTCCTTTTAGCTGTATGTAACCTTTTGCACCCTGTCCTTCATTGTTTTCTGGGCAGTTTGCTAATGATTAATAAGCAGCACCTGTTAGATTTATTGGACACTGAATACTTAATACATAGCTTGGATAAGCCTGCCTGACCTCAGATAAAGCAATATCTTCTAATTACTGTCAACAGGCTCAGAAAATGTGAGAGAGAGATGACTCATCTATACTAGGCAAACGAATGAACACAATTTCGGCAGGTTTTACCATTCGTTTTCGTTTGTGTTGTTGGGTCTCTCCTCATTGTCGGAGATTTTTATAAATGCATGAAATAGTCCATTGCATTAATCCAAATGCACAAGTTTAGAACCAAATGCTTATTGGTATGCATAGAGAAGGACGATGTACTTATCCAAGGGGATTTGGAGATAAATAAGAGACACATGCATTAGAATATGACTCACATAAAAAAAAAATCTGAGATTTTTGTATGTTGTTGAAGAGAACACTGAGGTTGCATTAAATATAGGAAATAGATTTGATTCTATACTGCTTTGAATCTGTTACATTGTGTAATTACTTACTTTGGATTGTTCATTTGTACATAGTTTTTTGGAACATATCCCTCGCTGCCCCTGAGCTCTGCTTTATACCAATTATCATCAGAGCCTAAGATCTGTGGAGGAAAACAGAACACGTTTTGGTTTGTGTCAATTCTACTTTCTCAGTATCAATCAAATACATACAAAAAAAGGAAACATAACATGTTGCACTATAAACTTAATTGCTCATTTTAAAGTGAAATGTGCATAGCATTTTTAAATGTAAGTGATTGAAATTTTTTTTTATCCTATTTTCCCTTCATTTCCACCTAAGTAGTCTGTTCCATAGCAAAACCAAACATCTCTGATGCCTCTGGACTGTCGAAAACTCCCAGGTTCTCTTCTGTAGATAACTTTGTATGTATGAATTCTAAAACATATTGGGATGTTAATGTATGTAGTTTCTACCTGACCCAGGCCCAAGGCCTATGTGTAACTAGAGGATGGGTTTGGATTCCTCAGACTGAGTATATAATAATCAATTTTACTTGTTTACCCGACTTTACATAACATAGGAGTGTAATATTTTGTTTTAGATGCATTATATGGATTCAAATCTTCTTTCTTCATTTCTTGAGGTGCTGTGGTCAGGGCCAGCAACCTATACCTATACTTGGAGGGGGTGCCAGCAGCCTGCAGCCGCGAACCACCGGCCACGGTCATTCAATAGAACGCGCGGTCACTTGATGGGGAGGAGTGGGAGCGAGTCAGCCAGTTAGGAGTGGGTTGGTGGTTGTGGCAAAAGGGGAGGGGCTTGTGGGGGGGTTGAGCCACGACAGAAAAATTATGTCTTGCCTAGGGTGGCAAAAATTCTTGCACCAGCCCTGGGTGTGGTCCAACATATTACACCACTGATTGACGATTGGAGATGAATGGCTGTACGTATTTCACTCAGCAGGAGATGTGTTTGGGGAAAGGGGCAAATGCATTTGAGGATCCTTGAGATCACTCAGCTATTATATGCATTAAAGTGATTCCTTTGGATTTAGAATGGGCACATTTGAGTTTTAAGCTGACAACATATTATACTGCCAGCCATCCAATATGTGTAAAACACAAAACCAATGGCCTGAATATAATGGTATCTAAAGGAAGGCAATTTACAGCTGGTTAAAGATTGGCAAGGTAAACTATAGAATTTCTTTCCACAACTTCAGCTTTGTTACATATTGTTCAAAACAAAATGATATCAACTACTGTTGGAAAACATATTTTGGGCAGTTCCATATTTCAGTATAATCACAAGCTTAAACTAACTTGTATTTATTGTACAGCTGTGCCCCTTCTTTCAGTGAACACATAGCGTGCAGTAAAATGTTTTCGGAACCGTTACGGTATGTGTAAGTAGACAAAAGAGGGTTAGTTGTGGGGAAAGTACAGGTCAGAAAAATAAAAAGTGTTTATGTTGTGCCTGGCTGAACAGCGCACACAGGTCCTTTCTCCCGGGCCTGAGATAACTGTGAACGGCAGGAGAAAAAAAAACCTATTAAGGTATCTTCCCTGAGCACCAAATCACAGCAAGGCCAGTTTATCTGTATCCTCTGTGGATTACACAAAGGTTTCTGTCTCCATGTTAATTGACTGAAGCTTTCAGTGCATGGATGGAGAGGTGAGAAGCCGGCAATTTCATTTTATCCTCCAGCTATACATCGCTCTGCTCTCCTGGGAAAAGGGGGTGCGAGGAGGGTAGAACCTGAAATTGGATTTATTTAAAATACTTTACAGAGAAAGAACAATCCTGAACTCTGTTATGTCCAGGGAAATTAAAACTGGTTGATTACTGAGTATAGCTTTTGTCTACAGGAAAACTTTAAAACAGAAACCACAATACAAATATTATTTTCATCTGCATACTGCAGTTTTGTATGATTTCCTACTATTTTCTATTAACTATTCACATATATAAATATAATTTGGGATTGATATTCTACAATTGTGGTTATGTATAGAGTACTTATAAGGGCCCCAATCTATTTAAGTGTAATGGTGATGTCTAAATATCCCATTCTGTATCATTTACTTTTTAAATTAACACTGACACCTCTATTGCTCACTATAGCAAATCACGGAGTTTCTTTGAGAAAACTGCAAAGGTTAAGTATGAAAAGCAAGTTCAAAAAGTGGTCCAATCACCATCACAATAATCTAATCAAAAGGAATATTTGGTTGGTTGCTATAGTGATACGATATATTTAAAAAAAAAACAAACAAAAAACACGGGAATAACTTTTTATACTTAACCCCTCATGTGCCAGACATACTCTAAAATCTTATGGAAAGCCTTCCCAGGAGAGTGTAGGCTTTTATGGCCACAACTACACATTAATGCCTCTAGTTTTGGAATGGGATGTCCAACAAGCTCATACTGGTGTGATGGGCAGGTTCCACGTACTTTTGGTTATATAGTGTATCACCTTTAAGTAAAGACTCCATCTTTTCCATTTTCCTTTTAATTATACACAGTGGACAAGGCTTCTAATAATGTTTCAGACTGCCTATTAAAAAGCAACTTTAGAGTCTGTCTCATACATAATGGAAAGATTGTTCTCCACATATAATTCAAGTAAAGTATTTGATGTAACCCAAACAAGGCTGTAAAACATTTTTATGATACCCAGTAAAATGGCTTTTTTTATTGCTGCTAAATTGTTTCACAATCATTATACATATAATTTTTAGTGTGGTTTCTGTTTATGTGCAGACTTTTCCTTTTTGCATTGTTTTTGCATTACTCTGGCTGCGTAATATTTACGAATTGAAATGAGGTTTTAAAAAATTCCCATATACTAGGAAATTGCTTAGGACATATGAAACGCAGACTCTTTGCTTATACTCTGGCGCACAAGCAACTTCAGCTGCTGGTTTAGACCTTTTCTAATCCTCTGGAAGCAAGTTAATGGATAAAGAAAATGGCCGATATAATTGAGGTGTAGACTTATCATAATGTTATATCAGTATGTTATGAGTTTGAAAATGAGTCACTTGCTTTCATTTGGACCACATTACAGTTTCCCATCCTAAACCTAGAGAGATGTATCTACTTATATTCAATGGCAACATTCACACACAAGCACACCATCTAATAAAGATCTAACTGTACAGATATTTATTTTACAAAAAGAATCATGTGCATTAACACTTCACAACAGGTTCCCCAGCTACAAGTCTTTATACAAAATGGCAAGAAGGCATTTAGGAAGGAACCTGAACCTGAACAGGATTATGTAATTATTTGTATTTAACAAAGTATTGGCGTTCCCATGAAAAACATTATGCTTTTTATGTCAATGCCCTAGCTGATGCTGGCACTCTACCTAACTGTATTTTTATTATGTATCCTGCTATAGATCCTAGACGTAGGGATTGAAGCGTACGTTGACATACCATTTTTTGTTTTAAAGGATATTTTCCTTTTTGATGTATTTATCTGCTCCTGTTTCAGGTTGACCATCATTTGTTTTCACTTTAACTTACATTCATTTTTCATTTGGTGGGGTCTCCACCACGTGGACAGACATGGACAGCATGTGTAAATGCTTTCAGTGTCCATGCACAGAGTCGTACTAACACCTGGAGCCGTTTAATGACAGTTGTTTGTAAGCAGCGGCTGTGGTAGACGCTGCGAAAGTTACTGACCAGCATTTCCTAATGAAATACTGCTTGGACTAAAGGGAGAGAGGTGCAGTGAGGAGATGTATAACTCTCCCTTTAAACTGAAGGAATATGGAAAAAATAGTTAAGAAATACACATATTCAGCCATTCTTAGCCTTGACAGTATGACACGATGATGTATGTACAAAATATGAAATGTGACTGAAAGACTTTCTTTAAATGTTGAAAATGACAGGTAATTTTTCTGAGCTGACAAAAAAAAAAGAAATGTTACTCCCAGATGAAAAACACAATACATATTAAATCGGAGCAAGTGAGCAAGCATGCTGAGATATGCTACCTGTCTACACCATATTACTCAGTAGATATAACACAGTAAATACTACACAGTAACCTGGATTAAATAGTAAATGGAGGAAATGTATATTACATACAAGACTATACATACGTGTTTTACATGTATGTGTGTTGTAGTGCTAAAAATATATTGACTTTAATTTTGCATAATAGTATGCATAATGGGCATCTGTTCTGTGGCTCTTTTTTCTTCCTGTAATTATAGACTAGATCATGAAGCAGTTAAAGTTAGCCCGAGATTTGGTTGACGCTGACATAATTGGCTGACTGAGTTGTCCAATCCACCTTAGATTGACCAAAAATTATGCTGCTGAGGTCTGCATTGACCTCTCTTTATAAAGTGTCTGCTGTCAGGGAGATTTATGATATACACAGCTGGCCCATTGACAGCCGCAGTGCAGGGCTAACTCCCCTTGGGCATGTGTTTGTCAATGTGATTATGAACTGTTAATCACGCAGAAGAGCTTAGATGGTTTTGTGTTGTTGATCACGAGGACAGGCAGTTATCCACTGTTATCCTTTCATAGTATATTTTTGTATTGTTCAATCTCCCTTCTCTTCATTATCATGTTTATGATGTTCCTGACTGTAGATGGTGTCACTATTTATACTGACTGTATATCAGATAAATTAATAAGAACATTATCAGATATCTCCATCATCTTAAATTAAATCCCAAGCAATCCCCAGTCATATATATTTATGTTTGAAAATATGTTATGTTTGAAGCTAATAATTCCAGTATAAGACTAATTTCTCTCCAGGATTCAGCACTTATAACTTCAACCAGGAGAACCTACTTGAGGCGATGCTCTCCATTACAAGGTATAGTTAAGACAATAAAATGCTTATATTTATCTGAAAATGTTTTGATCACTCTACTCTTCCAAAATAATTCATATCGTTAGATATTTCTTAAGCTCTTGTGTCTGTGAATGCTGAAACAATAAATGTTGGGTTTTGTTGTAATTGGCATTGAGTAAAGTTGGTTTTATCTTCATATCCCATGGATTCCAGTTAGGACTTTGACTTCATTTTATTTATTTTGAGTTATTCAGAAGTGGTCTTGCTTGTGTTCTTCAGATCATTGTGCTACTGCTTAGCACAACAGCACTTGAGCTTTAGGTCACAAACTGATGGCCAGAAATTCTCCTTCAGGATTTTCTGGTAGAGAGCAGAATGCATGGTTCCATCAATTGTAGCAAGTCAGCCAGGTGCTGAAGCAGCAATGCAGCCCAAGGCTATCACACCACCACCATTGTGTCTGAGTGTTCTTATTGTGGAATGCTGTGTTAGCTTTAATCGAGATGTAATGGGACCAAATGTTTTCCAAAATGTTCCACTTTTTTTGGGGGGGGGGGGTCATGAAGATGTGGGCAAATGTGAGACAAGCTTCTGTGTTCTTTTTTGGTCAGCAGTGTTTTTTGCCTTGTAACTCTCCCATGGGTGCCATTTTGCACAGCCCCTTCCTTATTCTGCAATTGTGAATACTGAATATTGAAGTAAATGAGCGGAGACACGACTCTCCTACAACACTACCTTTAAAAAATAAGTGCTGAGCTAATTTCATGTTTCTGAAGGACAGTGACAAAGCACCCATCCCAAACCTTTTACTGATAAATAATGATGAATGTTTACTAAAAAAAAGTTACATTTTTAAATGTTTACTGTATGAACTGTAACGCCAGGGTATTGGAGGTTTAATGGCAACAGGGGCAAATGCCAAAGTAACTGCTGTCCTGAGATGCAGGTGGTCCAAACGCTTGTGTTTCTTCCCGTTGACAGCAGGGTATAGGAAGGTTTACACAGTAAATATTGAATATGAAGTACTCAATGCAGAAATCTATTCTTTATGATTATGTTTGATAAGCTTGATATTTTGTCACACAGCAGACTCATTAATAGGAAGTAAATTTGCCCTTTAGGAAATAAGTCTGCAGGCAAAACGTAATCTGCAGGGTATGCTGAGCAATGCAGCAATCAAGATACTGCAAATTTCCACTGCAAATTACATTTTTTGTTTGTTAAGACTACAGTATTTCTTAGAATAAACTTACAGTAAAGGAAATTGAGTTCGAGTTGAGTTACTGAAGTAGGGGCTAAATGAAGTCTCTGGTTTCTTAGGATGCAGATGAGCTCCTACTTCATGTTCAGGTTTCTTTGATATAGTTTTTAATACTAATGGGAATAAAAGAGATGCATTTAAAGGAGAACTGTCACACCTGAGATAAAATTATAATTGTATCCAGTACCAAAAACCTTTTAATACATGTAATGTTATCTATATTTAATGTTTTGTTTTTAAATTATGCAGACTTATACGTTCCAGCCCTAGCATTTCACACACATTTAACATGATTCAAAAGTGAAGATTGTACTAGGATCCTTATTTCTATGACTCTTTAGTGCTCATACAGCTGTTCTTTCTTCTTAACTGTGCCAGGAAGGGCCAGCTCCCCAGAAGATCAAAATAAAAAAAGGCTCCAGGCACTCAAGGGTTCCAGCTCAGGCAGATTTATTAGAGAAAGACAGAAACAACGTTTCAACCTCACAATGAGGTCTTTTTCAAGGTGTTGGTCAGCATTTTGGGTAAGCCTTGTGCCTTTTATCTAGCTATTTTTTTTTCTGGATTCTCATTTCAAGGGATTTTCATTAGTGCCGAGGGTAATTTAAATGATGAAAACAAATTAATACGCTCATGCAATTCTCCTCTTTTTGTTTCATTTAGAAACTGACAATATTTAGAGTGCTGCTCAATATAAAACGGTGACACTTAAGGAGTAAATCTTGCAAATGTGCCATAAATTACATAAATTCTGGAGTTAAAGTGGATATGAAAAGTCTATGCACCCCTGTTAAAATGCCAGGTTCTTGTGGTTTCAAAGAATGAGACAAAGATAAATCATTTTAGAACTTTTTCCACCTTTAACCCCTTAACGAAATCCACGTACATGTATGTGGTCACAATGCAATGTGTTAGTGACAATGCCCGTACATGTACTTGGTAGCGTTATTTGCTGTTGATTGCAGCGTTTTCTCCGCGATCGGCGGCATCTTGGTTTTCCTGGAAGCCTCACAAGTGAGGGCAAAAAAAATGGTGGGCAACAAAGGAATAACTGGCTAGGCTGATGTATAAAATGTGCCTTGTTCCACACACACGCATTTGGATAATCAGTTGTTCTGTTTCAGAGAATGTCCTCCTTGAATTTTTCACTTTTGGGCCCCATAGGAAGAAGATGATGTGATTTATGGCAGCTCAACATAGGATGAAGCACGCATCCAAAGCTAAAATTCAGGGAAGATTTTCCCTTTCATTTCAGAGGCAGAACAATTGCTGAGAGCCATATGCACTAAAAATATAAAGCTGTATTTCTGTATAGCAGGGGTTGCAACAATAACACATGAAACCACCCGTTTCCTGCTGAGTTAATTCTATTTTGCTACAAACACATTGTACAAATGCCTAAAAGGTTCAAAGACCATTTATATCACCATAGTGTCCTACGATGTCTCAAATGAGCTTTGTATTTCATTAAGTAACAGTGCTACATTAGATAATTAGTTTTTTCATTAGATAATTAGTTCTACATTAGGTTGATAATAATGTAATAGATGTTATGTGTTATATTATTCATAGGTGGCTTTCTATTGTATTACAGCTACGCTTTATTCTTTAGTTTTACTAAGAGAGAAATCCAGTGTTTTACTCATCAGAGGGCCATTAACTCCTAACTGCAATCAAAACACAAAATATACCGAGTTATAAAACAAACCAAAGCATATAAATCATGTAAAATGGCACAAAAGGGTTATAACTCATAAATGGCTTCATATTATTGCCCATAAAAAAGAATTTTGTTTACAGGTTTCTTGCAATTATACTGCAAACATAGGATTATATTTAATAACATAATACTTGGAACCCAAGCATCTGGAATATTCCAGTAGTATCCATACTGCGGGTCCAAGAACACTAGAAATGATGTGGTATTATCACCTATAATCATCATCACATATCAAGACAACATATTCCACAGCAATTTGCAATGATAATTATATATGATGGGCTGACACATTTAAACAGGAGTTGTGGACTCTGAAGAGCCCTGATTACTTAGGACTTTCAATGTATGGGGAAGTAGGAATTGAGACGCAGTGGGTGAATAAAACTAAAACGTAGTAAAGATTATATTTTGGGATTAAAAAATGACTTGATATCATCAGCTAAGGCAGCAGGAGGTTGCCACATAGACAGTATCATATAAATTATTCAAACCCTTTAGTTCTTGCAAGAGGACAGGATATGTTTAAGATTAAAGAGGGGGTCATGCCTGAACTAGTCATCATGGACAGTGGGCAAATGTCTGGTGCCCTCACAGTCTTTCAAATACAGCTTGGGCTACTGATCCATTACTGTGCAACTGCATCAGTCTAGGAGGCTGATATCTAGGAGAAGACGGTATCGCATGGCCTTGTGCATCCGATTGGTGGCCGTGCATGATTTCTTAGTCACTGGCTTCAGAATGCTGTGGCCTATTTTCCTCCCTAGTCCATTACTGTGGTAGATATATATATATATATATATATAAATATATTCTTGGTAAACAGTGAAACAAACTTTGTTTAGTGTACTAGTTGAATCCAAACCCCATTGCTAAAAGCAATATCCAGCGACAGCTACAAACGGAACAAAATGTTGGTGTGTTTTATAAATAGAATTGATCCAAAAGTAGATTGCTTACACACAAAGCATTCGTTTTGCAGCTCTGTTTTGGGAACCAGTTTACAAAAAAAAGATGTGACTGAACTGGAACGAGCACAAAGAAGCACCACAAAGAATATCTTTGTAAATTGGATGTATTCACTCTAGGAAACAGGCACTTTAGGGGTGATCTCATTCAAATGTGAAATATATTCAAGGTAAAATATATAGTCGCCCCAATGAAACTAATATTAAAGGTTATTATGTATGTTTTAGCGTGCAAAAATGTTTGACATCCATAAAATACAGACTCAATATGCTTTAAAGATGTGGACTGGAATGTCCCTTTAAGACATAGTAAAGCCTGCCCTGGTGTCTAGCGCATGGATAGGATTTCATCTTCAGAGCCATAGGTAGCTCCATTTGCGCCTGAGGCAGGAACAGAAAATTGTGCCCCCCCTGTTTTTACAAAGGTTATTTTGAGGAAAATGGATACAAAATTAGAAAGCATACTTAGCATGAGCAACTTATATGTGAAAAATTCAAATCCTACAATTTTACACAAACATAAAATACTCTCAGTATTAATGTGAATTTATTAAGATTGTATACAATCTTTAAGTTAAAGAATTAAATTGTGTTTCATGGTAATGTTCACAGAGGGTTTTCTCTTTTATGAGAGGGTACACTATATTGGCACAAGTACTGAGGCACCTGACCATTACACCAACAGGGACTTTGATGGCATCACATTCTAAATACATAGACATTAATTTGTAGCTGGCCATCCCATTTGTAGCTATAATAGCTTCCATTCTTCTGGGAAAGCTTTCCACATGATTTTGGAGTGTAGAAAAGGGCCTTCCCAAACGGTTCCCACAAAGTTGGAAGCATAGCATTGTCCAAAATGTCTTGGTATGTCCCCTTCAGCTCACAAATGCGAAAATTCCCACAGAAACTCAAACACACAAAAAAAGAGCTTACAAACACACATATTCACTACCCTTATACATGATACATTATACATACATAAACTGCCCACACACATGCCTCCCCATAATCATACATATACAGTGCCCTTGCACATGCCTACACAGACATATACACTATAAGACATATATATATATATACTCCTTTTATACACACATATACACTGCCCATACACACACATATACACATACACTGTCCTTATACACGCACATATACACACTACTTTTATACACACCTGCCCTATACACATACAGTGGGGCAAAAAAGTATTTAGTCAGCCACCAATTGTGCAAGTTCTCCCACTTAAGAATATGAGAGAGGCCTGTAATTTTCACCATAGGTACACTTCAACTATGAGAGACAGAATAAGACAACAAAGTCCATAAATCACATTGTCTGATTTTTAAAGAATTTGATTGCAAATTATGGTGGAAAATAAGTATCTGGTCAATAACAAAAGTTCACATCAATACTTTGTTATATACCCTTTGTTGGCAATGACAGAGGTCAAACATTTTCTGTAAGTCTTCACAAGGTTTTCACACACTGTTGCTGGTATTTTGGACCATTCCTCCATGCAGATCTCCTCTAGAGCAGTGATGTTTTGGGGCTGTCACTGGGCAACACGGACTTTCAACTCCCTCCAAAGGTTTTCTATGGGGTTGAGATCTGGAGACTGGCTAGGCCATTCCAGGACCTTGAAATGCTTCTTACGAAGCCACTCCTTTGTTGCCCGGGCAGTGTGTTTGGGATCATTGTCATGCTGAAAGACCCAGCCATGTTTCATCTTCAATGCCCTTGCTGATGGAAGGAGGTTTTCACTCAGAATCTCACGATACATGGCCCCATTCATTCTTTCCTTTACACGGATCAATCGTCCTTGTCCCTTTGCAGAAAAACAGCCCCAAAGCATGATGTTTCCACCCCCATGCTTCACCGTAGGTATGGTGTTCTTTGGATCCAACTCAGCATTCTTTCTCCTCCAAACATGACAAGTTGAGTTTCTACCAAAAGGTTCTACCTTGGTTTCATCTGACCATATGACATTTGCCCCAATCCTCTTCTGGATCATCCAAATGCTCTCTAGCAAACTTCAGACGGGCCCGGACATGTACTGGCTTAAGCAGGGGGACACGTCTGGCACTGCATGATTTGAGTCCCTGGCGGCGTAGTGTGTTACTGATGGTAGCCTTTGTTACTTTGGTCCCAGCTCTCTGCAGGTCATTCACTAGGTTCCCCCTGTGTGGTTCTGGGATATTTGCTCACCGTTCTTGTGATCATTTTGACACCACGGCGTGAGATCTTGCGTGGAGCCCCAGATCAAGGGAGATTATCAGTGGTCCTGTATGTCTTCCATTTTCGAATAATTGCTCCCACAGTTGATATCTTCACACCAAGCTGCTTGCCTATTGCAGATTCAATCTTCCCAGCCTGGTGCAGGTCTACAATTTTGTTCCTGGTGTCCTTTGACAGCTCTTTGGTCTTGGCCATAGTGGGGTTTGGAGTGTGACTGTTGTGGACAGGTGTCTTTTATACTGATAACAAGTTCAAACAGGTGCCATTAATACAGGTAATGAGTGGAGGACAGAGGAGACTCTTAAAGAAGGTGTTACAGGTCTGTGAGAGCCAGATATCTTGCTTGTTTGTAGGTGACCAAATACTTATTTTACCGAGGAATTTACCAATGAATTAATTATAAATCCTACAATGTGTTTTCCTGTATTCTTTCCCCCCATTCTGTCTCTCATAATTGAAGTGTACCTATGGTGAAAATTACAGGCCTCTCTCATCTTTTTTAAGTGGGAGAACTTGCACAATTGGTGGCAGACTAAATACTTTTTGCCCCACTGTACATATACCTGCCCACACACACAAACACTGCCCATGTACATGCCTCAAGGTATGTATATGCACACACATACTGGCTTACATGTAGGTTTAAAGCAGGCCTTTCCTCCTTTCTCCCCATCAGATACCCCCTGCTCTCTCCCGATCAGATATCTCTTTCCACACTATCCCCTTCCCCACTTGCTCCCCATCTCTTATCTGGTTTACCACTTGCCTGGTTTACCACTTGCTGAGGTGAGTGCCTCTCTCGCCTCACCCTTATTATGGTCCTCTCTATCTTTAAGCTCTATGTGGAACTGGCTAAGCTAATTGACAGTTTTTAAAAACACCTTCCTCTCTGCAACAGCAGATAAGGAGATGTACATTCTGTGTGTGAAAAACACATAAAGAATAATTCATTATAATTTGTGAAAGGTAATTTAGACCATCTATCATTATCACATGTCCATGGAATTTAAACAACGTCCATGAATTTAAAAGGTTTTGAGCTGCAAACATAGTGACAACTGTACTTGAACCAGTAAATGCTGCATTCAATTAACCATTTCCCTTTAAAATGTATAATATAGAAGATTTATAAGAAATAAAATGTTAAAAACCAAAATAGAAAACTTGAACTAAAAGGCAATGAAATACATCATTTAATAAGCAGTGTAGCATATTCCAAAAGGACTATACAAAAAAAAACCTTTAATGTTATGCGGGACCTAGGACAACACGGATGATGCACCCACAATGCAGAGACGGTAGCGTAGCACAGCACAACGGGTATAGGAAGTTTCACGGTCGAGGCAGGCAGCACAGGATCACGGTCGGTAAACAAGCCAAAGTCGGCGCAGGCAGCACAGGATCAAGGTCGGTAAACAAGCCAAAGTCGGGGCAGGCAGCACAGGATCGAAGTCAGGAAACAAAGCCAAGGTCAGGTACACGAAGATCAATCAGGAACAAGCAAATCACAATAACCCAGAGATACACACAAGTGACTCTTTGAACGGGCACTGCACTAATGGGACAGGAGGTTTAAATAGGAAGAAGGGCGGGAAAAACCATAGGAACCAATAACAAATGTGCGTGACGTCATCGCGACCGGCGCACACTAATGGCGTCGGCGCGATAAAAATAATAAACAAAAACGGCATCTGCGTGTGCTACACCCGCGATCGCCGCGGGTGTGCCACATCGGCAGATGCAGGACAAGTCGGGCCGTCGCGACGAGTCGCGGCAACCCGCTCATGACCCTGCGAGTACCGCCGACTCGTCGCGGCGGCTCGCTCATAGCAACGGGTGCGTCGTGGGCGTGCCACGGCGGCTTGCATGTCATCATGCGTCCGCCGTGAACGCGCCACGTCGACGCGACCCTTCCTCTGTGCTCGTGCCGCACGCACAGTACACGGAGAGGACGTGCGCGCGGCACGTCCTCTCCGTGTATGTGCCGCGGGCACGTCACACTGAGAGGACGGGGGCGCGTCATCGCGCAAGCGCCGCCTACCAGCGGCAGACCGGCGAGGGACCGCGGCGGACACAGTAGGTATCACACAATCCCCCCCCCAGGAGCGCGCACCGAGCGCGAAGGACCAGGACGAAGCGGGAAGCGAGCGTGAAAGCGGGAGATACAGAGAGGGGCATGAACGGAGCGAGCAGGAAGCCAGGACCGCTCCTCCGGGCCGTAGCCCTTCCAGTCAATCAAGTACTGAAGGGAGCCACGGTGCCAACGAGAATCAAGGATACGATTAACAACGTGTTCTTCGTGACCACGGACGAGAACAGGAGCAGGGCGATGAGCAACAGAAACACGGGGGGCAACACATGGCTTCAGAAGGGAGACATGGAACGTATTGGGGATTCGCATAGACGACGGTAGAGCAAGGGCCATAGCAACCTCGTTCACTCGCTTGAGGATACGAAAGGGACCTATATATCGGGGACCCAGGGACCGGCAGGGTTGACGAAGGGAGATGTGCTTGGTTGACAACCACACATAGTCACCGGCTTTATAACGAGGCGGAGGAGCGCGTCTCTTGTCGGCAGCACTTTTGCCGCGAGCCTGGGCTTTAGCTAGTTGTGTACCCAGCTCTCTCCAATGCGCCCGTAAGTTAGATATTCGTTCCTCGACTGCCGGTAATCCTCCACCACGGGACGAGAAAGGAGGAGGTAGGACGACAGGGTGGTATCCTAAAGCAGCAAAAAAGGGAGAACACTGCAAGGCTGCGTGCAGGGAATTGTTATAGGTCATCTCGGCCAAGGGTAGGAGGGAAGACCAGTTGTCTTGCCTATCGTTGATGTACAGACGCAAATATTGCTTAAGAGTTTGGTTAGTGCGCTCCGTTTGCCCGTTGGATTGAGGATGGTAAGCAGACGTGAGGTGCATGCGAATGCCCAGTTGGAGACAAAGAGCTTGCCAGTACCGGGAAATGAATTGTGGGCCTCTGTCTGATACCACGTGTAGGGGAAGACCATGCAACCGGGCCACCTCTCGTATGAAGACGTCTGCCAGTTGTGCTGCTGTGGGAAGTCGGGGTAGAGCAACAAAATGAGCTTGTTTCGAAAACCTGTCCACTATCACGAGTACGGTGGTGTGTCCTCGAGAGACAGGAAGATCAACTATAAAATCCATGGAAATATGAGTCCAGGGTCTCTTTGGTACAGGAAGAGGTAACAACAGGCCATGAGGTCGTGTGTGCGATGACTTGTGTCGAGAGCACTGGGGACAGGCGGCTACGAACGCGTTGACGTCACGAGACAAGGAAGGCCACCAGAACGTTTTTCGTAAAAGGAAGTCCATTTTACGCGTACCGGGGTGACCAGCGAGTGATGAGTTATGTCCCCAACGCAGGACAGCGGTTCGAAAGCGTTGTGGCACGAATAGACGTCCTGTAGGGGGTCTTTGAGACGCCGTGATGTGTGCCTGTTGCATGCGTATCTTCGACATCACAGTAGAGGACAGAAAAGAAAGGATACGTGTTTGTGGAATGATGGGTTCTTCTTGTTGGGAGTCGTGGTGACAGTCGAACTGTCGAGAGAGTGCATCCGCTTTCTTGTTTTGTGAGCCGGGTCTGTAAGTCATCACGTAGTTGAATCTCGTGAAGAACAGTGCCCATCTCGCTTGTCGTGGATTCATCCGTCGTGCACTCTCTATATACTGTAGGTTTTTATGGTCAGTCATGACCACGACGGGTTGTCTCGTTCCTTCGAGGAGATGCCGCCACTCATCGAAGGCGAGTTTCACGGCTAGCAGCTCCCTATTCCCAACGTCATAATTGCGTTCGGCAGAGGAAAAGTTCTTCGAGAAGAAGGCGCAAGGAAGGCATTTGGAAGTGGTCGGATTACGTTGAGACAGGACAGCCCCCGCACCATTTTCTGATGCATCCACTTCCAGGATGTATTGAAGGGCAGGATCCGGGCGTTGCAGTATAGGAGCTGAGATGAACGCTCGTTTGAGCTGGTGGAACGCCTTTAGGGCCTCGTTAGACCAGACCTTGGGATTAGCTCCCTTTTTAGTAAAAGCGGTGATAGGAGCTGCAATACTGGCATAGTTCCGGATGAATCGCCGGTAGTAGTTCGCGAAACCCAGAAACCGTTGAACAGCTTTCACGGTTCGCGGAATCGGCCAGTCCGTGATAGCCGTCAGTTTAGCAGGGTCCATCTCCAATCCCTTAGCAGAGATGATATACCCTAGGAACGGAAGGCTGCGTTTTTCGAATTCGCATTTTTCGGCTTTAGCGTATAAGCCGTTCTCACGTAATCTCTGCAGTACGGAGCGGAGATGCGTACGATGGACCTCGCTGTTGGGTGAAAACACGAGGATATCATCGAGGTATACGATTACATGAGTGAGGAGCATGTCTCGGAACACGTCATTGACAAAAGCCTGGAACACTGCTGGCGCATTGCAGAGACCAAAGGGCATAACTCTGTACTCGTAGTGGCCGAATCGCGTATTGAACGCGGTTTTCCATTCATCGTTCTCCTTCATGCGAATCAGGTTGTAAGCTCCCCTCAAGTCCAATTTCGTGAAAATCGTGGCTCCTTTCAACCGGTCATAGATTTCCGTGATCAAAGGAAGGGGGTAACGATTCTTTACGGTAATGCGATTAAGACCTCGGTAGTCAATACAAGGTCGAAGCGATCCTTCCTTTTTGGAAACAAAGAAGAAGCCGGCACCAGCGGGTGAAGAGGAGGGCCGTATGAACCCTTTCTCCAGGCTCTCTTTTATGTATTGTTCCAGTGCCTCATTTTCAGGTTCCGATAATGGGTAGGTACGCCCTCTTGGAGGCATGGTTCCAGGCAGCAAGTCAATGGCACAGTCGTACGGCCTGTGGGGAGGTAGCCGTTCGGCTTGTTTCTTGGAAAAAACATCCAGGAAATCCCAATAGTGTTTGGGTACCAGAAGCTTGGGATCTGTTGGTTTGATTTCTAGGACAAGGTTCACTCGTCGACAGGGAACGGAGCAAAGACGGTGACATTGTGGACTCCAAGCCAGGATCTCTCCTCTTTGCCAATCAATACGTGGGTTGTGGGTCTGAAGCCAAGTGTAGCCCAATATGAGAGGCGCATGCGGGGACTGGATGATCTCGAACACAATGGTCTCTTTGTGGGTAGCTCCGATGAACATGGCAAGGGGCGAGGTCTCTCGGGTGACTACGCCTGGACCCAACAGATTGCCGTCAACAGTAGTAACGACTGAAGGTGTTTTCTTAGTACACAGGGGCACGCGATGTTGTATTGCCCATTGTTCATCGAGGAACACTCCCGCCGCACCAGAGTCTATGAAAGCTTGGGTGACCACTGTGTGGTCGTGCCACCTAAGCGATATGGAGAGCAACATGCGGGTTGGAGGAGTAGCAATAGTCGCGCTTAGGGGTTCTCCTCCGCTGCTCCCTAAGCTCTTTCGTTTCCCGGACGTATGGGACAGGAGCGCAGGAGGTGGCCAGCTTGTCCGCAGTACAAACAAAGGCCGAGGTTCCTCCTTCGGGTCTTTTCGGTATCCGAGAGATGGCGTATGGTACCTATCTCCATGGGTTCGTCGGTGGGAGGCCTGGTGACGATCGGTGGTGACTGGAGCGAGGACTGAGGAGTGTAGGGATGAGACCTGCGGTTCCTTTCTTTCTCTATGTTTCTTTCTTGGATGCGCTTATCGAGGCGAAGGCAAAGAGCAATGAAATCCTCTAGGTCAAATGGTGGGTCATGATATAAGAGCGCATCCTTTATTTTCTCATTTAGTCCTTTACGGTATGCTGCTCTCAAGGCGCCTGGATCCCATTTGAGCTCGCATGCCAAAGTTCGGAATTCGATGGTGTACTGGGCCAATGTCTTATGTCCTTGCTGGATCTCCAGCATGGAGACTTCTGCTGTCTCTCTACGGCCAGGCATGTCAAAGACTGACCGCAGGGCTTCCATGAAGGCAGGACAGTCGTCCAGTAACTCCGAACCCTGCTCAATCAAGGGAGAGGCCCAAAGCAGAGCTTCGCCTTTCAGTAATGAGATGATGAAGGAAACTCGTTTGGTATGTGAACGAAAAGCCCGAGGGTGGTTCCGGAAGTGCAGAAGACATTGATTCAGGAATCCTCTGCATTCCTTGGGTTCTCCCGCATACTTGTCTGGAAGCGGTAACCGTACTGCAGTATCCTGTTCATCAGGACTGGGTTCCCTTGGTGCAAAAGGAGACCTGGTGGGCGGTGTAGCGGCCAACGACCGGATCAACTCCGTCATGGTGTCCATCTTTTGTGACAGCGACTGCAGCTGAGAGGAATGAGACGTCAGCAGCTGATCTTGCAGCTCTTGACGGGAGAGCACGCTTGCCATCTCCGCGGGGTCCATGTTTTGGCCCGTTCAATGTGTTATGCGGGACCTAGGACAACACGGATGATGCACCCACAATGCAGAGACGGTAGCGTAGCACAGCACAACGGGTATAGGAAGTTTCACGGTCGAGGCAGGCAGCACAGGATCACGGTCGGTAAACAAGCCAAAGTCGGCGCAGGCAGCACAGGATCAAGGTCGGTAAACAAGCCAAAGTCG